>CANUEP010232434.1:0-301013 GCA_947857235.1 Jatropha podagrica
TATGGAGCCATGGTTTGAAGAGTTGATTGTAGGTTGCTTTGTGAGGGTTGGGATTGGAAGGTCAAAATCTGGTCCAATCTACAGGCTCTGCTTAGTCCGTAATGTTGATGCTGCAGACCCTGACCGCCCATACAAACTGGACAATAAAACGACATACAAATATCTGAATGTTATTTGGGGCAATGAAAGCTCTGCGGCAAGGTGGCAGATGGCCATGGTTTCCGACTCTGCTCCAACTGAGGATGAATATAAACAGTGGGTCAGGGAGGTGGAGCGTAGTGGTGGCCGGATGCCAACCAAACAGGATATTCTGGAAAAGAAGGAGGCAATAAAAAAGTCAAATACATTCATATACTCAGCAGCCACCGTGAAGCAGATGTTGCAGGAGAAAAAATCTGCCTCAACAAGGCCATTAAATGTTGCTGCTGAGAAAGACCGGTTGCGGAGAGAGTTGGAAGTTGCACAAATGAAACAAGATGATGCAGAGGTAGAGAGAATTAGGGCAAGAATTCAGGAACTGGAGGCATCTCGGCAAGCTCAGGAAAAAGACGCAAAGGCTATTAGACTGGCAGAGATGAATAGAAAGAACAGGGCCGAGAATTTTAGAAATGCCTCAGAATTGAAACCTGTAAACACAAGTCTGAAAGCAGGGGAGGCTGGGTATGATCCTTTTTCAAGAAGATGGACTAGGTCTATGAATTATTATGTGTCAAAGCCTGGTGGAGCAGATGTGGCTGCAGAAGCAAATAATAATGGCACAGAAGCTGTTGCACATAGTAATGGGGCAGCAACAGGGACTTTGGCTGAGGCTGGCATGGCTGCTACAGCAGCAGCCTTGGAGGCAGCGGCTGATGCAGGGAAGTTGGTTGATACTGCAGCTCCTGTGGATCAAGGGACTGAGTCAAATACACTTCATGATTTTGATCTTCCAATCTCATTGACTGCACTTGAGAAGTTTGGCGGAGCAAAGGGTGCTAAGGCAGGGTTCATGGCAAGGAAACAACGGATAGAAGCAACTGTTGGATGCCAGGTCCCTGAGAATGACGGGAGGAGACATGCTCTGACTTTGACTGTTAGTGACTACAAGAGAAGAAGAGGACTCCTCTGAAATGTGATAATGCACCATCAACTTCGTTTCTGGTGGTGACTACCTCAGATCGTACAGCCTTCAAGCATGTCTTTGAATTGTGTTGTTCTCATAAGTGTGAACCTGGTTACTGGGAAAGTACTGTGTCAAAACAAAATGTCTTGTCTTTGCTGTCTGAAGTTTTAATATTTTGGCTTTGCCATGAATTGTATGGAAATGAACACGCGTTGATTTCTTTAATTGTTTAATTGACATTGTTAATACTATATTAATGTTAATTCAATGATAAGGGATTGTGTAAAAGAAAAAAGAAAGAAGCTTGATTTGTTGTTGCATAAGTTCTTGATATTGCCTCTGTTGGTTCTTGAATGAGGATGGGTGGCTGTTGTAGGAAAAGATTTTGAAGGCAGGGTTGCCTATATGTTTGCTCTTCTGCACCCGGATAGGGTATTAGAGATAACATTAGGAGCGCCATTTGTACCTCCAGGTCCTGCTCAATTCAGTAAATATCTTCCTGAAGGTTTCTATATATCTAGATAGCAGGTAAAATATATTTGGGCATTTCCATCTCTTGTTTTTTGGTTGATAATCTTGAGAATGAAGAACAGAATACTCAATTTTTAATTTCCTTTCCTGCAATTGTATAGGAACCTGGGCGAACAGAAGCTGATTTTGGTAGATTTGATGCTAAAACAGTGGTGAGGAACATCTATATTCTCTTGTCAAAAAGTGAAATACCAATAGCTGATGAGAACCAAGAAATCATGGATTTAGTAGAGCCATCAACTCCTCTTCCTTCTTGGTTCAAAGAGGAAGATCCTGCAATATAAGGGGCGTGATATGAGAAATCTGGTTTTCAAACTGCATTGAAGGTTCCATATAGGTAATAAGTCGTTTACTTGCAAAAGACTCATTTTATGGAACCACGCAAATTGCAGGTCAATTGAGGAAGAGTTTGGCACAACAGAACTTAAAGTTCCATCACTCGTTATCATGGGAGCCAAAGATTATGTCCTTAAATTTCTAGGCATGGAAGATTACATGAAGAGTGGGAAGGTCAAAGAGTTTGTACCAAATTTGGAGATCATATATTTGCCTGAAGGAACCCATTTTGTTCAGGAGCAATCACCTGATGAAGTCAATCAGCTATTATTTTCTTTCCTTAGTTCTCGTATATGATCACGAAAATTTGCAGTAAATTGTATAATAAACTTAAGAAGTGTATTGAACTCGATCCAATTCTGGTGAGGAAATTTTATGCATAATTGTATGATGAAGAACTTGGATTTGTGGTTCTTCTCTGTGGCATGGACATGGTACCTGTCAAAGAATTAAGAATCAGAATGTACTATTGAAGATGTTTCGTTATTTGAACAATTAAGTGGAATGTTTGATTTTGATGTATTTGGCATTGGGCCAGCAAATACTGTGCTATAGATGCTTTGTTGTACTGCGTCACTGTATCTTTTTCCAACTTCCAAATAAAACTTAAAATATCTACGGTGATGTAAAGCAAAAGCTTGTAATAACTCGACTCTCTCTCTCCCTCTGGTTCTTTCTCTAACTCGGAATGAGTCATTACAAGCCGAGCCCAAATTCAGCAAAAAAATAAACTGATAAAAAGATATGGTGGTATATTTTTTCACTTCAATTTTTTTGAACCCTTAAATCCAAGCTGGGTGAACTCGTGTTACACATGATTAATGCCGCTGGCTCAAAATAATGAAAGATAAACACAGGCGCGGATCACAATGATAATTTTTTTTAAAATTTCTTGTAACGAAATTATGGAAATGAAATCATTTCACTAGAAATTTCCTTTCATTTTCATGTCGTGCAATTATTATTATTATTATTATTATAAAGCAGGCCAAAAGCCATACCAAAGAAATTCACTATTAAGCCACCGTTTTCGATCTCTCACAAACAATGGCGACCCTTAAAGTTCCTGCCCACGTTCCAGCTCCATCTGAGGATGCTGAGCAGCTGCACAAAGCTTTTGAAGGTTCTTTTTTTTTTGAGTCGTTCTTAATTTAAATTTCTATTTTGTTTTAATTAATAAAAGTTGATCCTACGATATAGTACAGTCATTTTATTCGTACGATTAATCGATCTTTCATTATTGGTGATGGTTATTTTACAAGATTTATTCGATGTTGATCATGGATAGATTAGTTTTAAGAAAACGATCTTGATTAATTAATTTTAAAATGGATGGTCTGATTTTTGAGTCGAACATAGTTTGCAGATTCTTGTTTAGAATTAGATCTCTGTGTACTTATCGACTTTGGCAAGTTTTGAATGATGATTTAAGAAATGGGTCTGCTTTATTTTATTTTATATGTTAGTGTTTGGATATGTTTGTCGCAATTTGCAAAAGTAGACTTCTGTTTTTGGATTTTTAGCTTCAGCTGTTATATCTGATTGTCTATTGGCCTTGACCAAGAGTTATCCTGAAAGGAAACAAGAAGAAACAAAGATCATTAATTTGAGCTTGTTTAGCATATTGAGATCAGAGGTGTCTTCGAATTTGATTATCATTTGCACATTACAATTCATTCAACTATTAAATATCTGATTTTCAGTATAAATGACATTACAATTCTGATATTAGCTATCTTGCTGTGTTAATCTGGGCTCCATTTGTGAGATGATTAATTTATTATTGCGAGCCATATCTCTTTAATTTTCTTTAATATTTTTGCTTCTCTTGTTGGAGTTTGTGGACAGACCACTTCTGAGATATTATGATGATGTTTTGCAGGATGGGGCACAAATGAGGCATTGATTATTTCCATTTTGGCTCATAGGAATGCAGCCCAACGCAACTTAATTAGACAGACTTATGCTGAGGCTTATGGGGAAGATCTCCTTAAAGCCTTAGACAAAGAACTCTCTAGTGATTTTGAGGTCAGATTTTGGTGCATCTAATGTTATATTTTGATGATATATCTACTCACCCTTTTGAACGGGAAGTAAGGCAGCCTAATATTGAGATTTCTTTTATATGGCTGAAGCTAGTGCTTGATTGTGCAAAATTGTTTATCTCATTCAGAGAGCTGTATTGTTATGGACCCTGGATCCTGCTGAACGTGATGCATATTTGGCTAATGAAGCTACCAAGAAGTTCACTTCAAGCAACTGGGTTCTCATTGAAATAGCTTGTTCTAGGTCTTCACTCGATCTATATAAGGTGAGGCAGGCGTATTGTGCTCGTTTTAAGAAATCCCTTGAGGAAGATGTTGCATACCACACAACTGGAGACTTCCGCAAGGTGCTGCCTTCAATCTTTTAAGAATGCTGTTTATGTTGCTCTTTGTGGCATTTTTGGCTTATATGAATTTGATTATGAATTTAAGGATGTTCTATCATTTTGTAACTAAAAGTTTGAGTACTTTTTTAGTTCTGAGTGGTTGTCACTTATCTGAATTCAGATGGACATATGTGAGTAGAATTCTAATTTTGTCGTGGGTTGTTGTGTACCAAATTTTATCTTTGGAAATTGCAACAAGTTGTCTACATGGAACAGAAACATGCCTTTCTTTGCTTTTATGATTTGCCTTTACTAGCCCTTTCTTGGATGTTTTTTCCTCCTGCATATTGTCCCTTTTTTGTTTTACCTTTTCTTGCTCCAAGTCAAGTCGGTTTTTCATTTTTAATGTTCTCTTGCAGCTGTTGGTTCCTCTCGTGAGTACATTCCGATATGAGGGAGATGAGGTGAACATGACATTGGCAAAATCAGAGGCTAAGATACTTCATGAGAAGATCTCACACAAAGCTTATAGTGATGAAGAGATCATTAGGATCATCGCCACAAGAAGCAAGGCACAACTTAATGCAACACTCAACCACTACAACAATGCATTTGGGAATGCCATCAACAAGGTAGTAAAAACTAATAATTCTCAATAGCGTGCTGACTTCTTATGTTTTAGTTTCTGTGAAATTATAATTTGCCTAAGGTACAAAATTTTCCGGATTGCATATGGACTTTTATGTTTTAATGTTTTGTTTAAATGAAAATGTTTTCACTCAAAAATTTAATTGCATGGAATTAAAATTTTTTATTATTTATAAATGAATTCAAATATTTCAAGTTCATTTGTACAAAACAAGGGGTAAAACTATTAAAGAATTCTGTTCTATTTGCAGGATTTGAAGGCTGACCCAAAGGATGAATTCCTCAAGTTACTAAGAGCAACAATTAAGTGTTTGACCACTCCTGAAAAATACTTTGAGAAGGTTTTGCGGCTTGCCATCAACAAGCTGGGGACAGATGAATCGGCGCTTACTAGAGTTGTCACCACTAGGGCGGAGGTGGATATGCAACGCATTAAAGAGGAATACCATCGCCGGAACAGTGTTACTCTTGATCGTGCTATTTCTGGAGACACTTCTGGGGATTATGAGAAAATGCTTCTTGCATTGATTGGCCATGACGATGCTTGAGAAACTCCTGCTCGATGCAGAAGAACTTATTGTTTGTATCAATGTTGTTTATGCTTTTCCATCTGGACTTGACCTTAACATGGGGTGTCTTTTGTTTTGATGAATGTATTTTCACCATTGGTTGTTTTGCTATATACTAGGGTGCATGAGTGTCTTGCTGTTACTGTGTGTTAAACATTATGCGCCATGAAATATAGACTAGGAATATATAGTAAGAGCAAACTAGGCCGCTTGGGAATGAAACATATCATGGGCTAATGAGAATTGCTTTACACAGAAATAAAATGTTGTGGTGTTTATGATTAATATGTTGTCTAGTTGAGTTGAGCTTCAGAGATGAGTCATTTAATTTAGGACCACTCTAATGTTTAAAATAGTCTTAGCAGCATTTTTCAGAATTCTCTTTTTAACTTAAAATGAAATTATTGGATGTGTCAAAAGCATGAAGTACTAGAAATGGAGATCCCAGAACAGAGAGGTCCACTTAAAATATATAGTTTACAAAAATTATATATATATTAATAACGATAAATCCTTGAAAAAATTATTATAATTTAATTATATTAAACCTCACTCTCCTTTTTTTTATTACATGAAATCTCTTTATAATAATTTAATTGTTAATCTTGTAACAATCAAAAAATATTTCGTCTTCCATTTCAATACAAAGTCTACTTTGTTATTAAATCATTAAAATTTTATTGCTAATTAATTTGTTAAAATACTATAATTCAGTTAAAATAATGTGCAATTATGTCAAATGCTGTCATTTAAAATTAATTTGTTAAACTCTATAAATTATAATCCATTAAATTGAATACTGTAATCATTAGCCCATGAGAGCCATCCAAAAGATTCATGTATATAATTAAGTATAAATTTATAATTTTAAATAAAATCAATAAAAAAAAAATCAAAATTTAACACTCCTTTTCTTTATAGTAATTTCAAAAAAAATTATATTATAATAATATTAATGTTAGGGAATTTAAACCCAAAGAAAATAATAATAATAACAACTATGATGTATTTTAACCTAAGTTGGAGTTAAATAACAAGAACATGATAAATTTATGGGCTTATCATACATAAAACTTTTCGTCTCATATAAAAATTCATCAAAGCAATTTTTTTCGATCCACAAAGAAATAGAAGTAATTAAATACAATGTGCAATTACAAGCTCCAAATGCCAATAAAAGTGATTAAAATGAATAAATTTGAAATAGCCCACTATGAAAATGACAAAGTCAAAGAATTTATCCACTATAAAAAATAATTTTAACCTTTTTTTTAAAAAAAAAAATGCTAAAATATTATATATTTTTTTTCAAATTTCAGCAGGCCCATGGCCCCCTTGGCCCAGTGTGGCTCCGTCCCTGCATAAACTCCACCGGTTCAAGCAAAAGAGAAACATACCAACTTGCAAGTTTTCATTCTGAAGATATAGCGCCATCAGAACATCTCATCGAAAGAGGAAAAAAAAAAAACGTAAGTTCCCAATTTAAGAAAACATAGGCACTTCTTTGGAAAATGTTTGAGAGAGTATGAAATATAAGTTCTCAGTTTGAAATTTAAAGCATAGAAACTCCTTAGCGGTTGCAGCAGGCCGTGATCCTTGCTACAATCCCCTCCTCTGCAGGCTCTGTAGGCTTCAGGAGCAATTCCAATCTATACTTGTTCAACTCCTCAGCTACCTCCTTGCTTGCTATGGCCCACTTTACTGGAAAACCCAACCCCATTGACTTCCTTATCTGTTGATCTATTTGGCGTCCATTCTCCGTATTTCTGCCCTTATTCTCTCTCTCTCTCTTTGACTGTTGTGGTAGCTGCTTCTCTAGGTCTTCTTTTTCCATTTCTATATTAGAGTCTGGCGACTCCTTCTCTATGTGCATCTTCAACTTTTCCACCAGAGCTCGCTCCTCTCTCTCCTGCTGTCTGAGTTTCCTTTTCCTCCTCCGCTAAAACATCTTTCATTCCCTTAATCATAGTTTCCAAGCAACTTCCTGAGAGAAGAGTGGGTCGCTTGGGAATGAAACATATTATGGGCTAATGAGAATTACATTATACGAAAAAAAAATGTGGTGATGTTTATGGATAATATGTTGTGCAGTTGTGTTGAGCTTCAGAAAAGAGGGCTGGCATTTAATTTAGGAGTATTATAATGTTTAAGATAGTCTTGGCAACATTTCTTAGACTTAAAAATGAAATTATTGGATGTGTCAAAACATCAAGTACTAGAATAATGTTATTGTTTTCAGGTGTTTTTTTAGGCTTAATTATAAATTTAGTGTCTGAGTTTTTTAAAATTTTTATTTCAATGTCTCAACGGAAAACGTTTGTAATCAAGTGTCCGACACCAAATAATTTTTTATTTAATTATTATAAATATTTTCCATTGAGAGAAATCCGTTGCTAAAATAGTTTGAAAACGGATTTTGTTCGTGACAATTATGGGCGTTTTTAAATCAGTTTAAAAACGGATACAATCATCCATTTCTATTATGGCGACGGATCAATCCGTTTTCATTTTTCAAGAATATGTTTCTAATTTTTAATCTATGGGGAACGAACCTCATTTTTAAACCGTTTCCATTATGTTTCTAAATTCATTTTTAAATCCGTTTCTAGTTACGTTTTCAATTATTTTATTCGTTTTTTATTTCTGTTTCTAATATGAAACGCAAAATAAAAGAAAAATTTTATCGTTGCTAATTTCGTTTCTAATTCCATTGCTAAATTATCTTCCGTTGCTAAAGCCGTTTCTAGCATTTTGATTGGCAACTAACACTCTTAAATTCCGTTTCCAAATTCATTTTTATTTTTAATAACTATTCGTGTTTTAATAGTATTTAGGGTGTTTGGGTATCCTTTTATAAAATGCAAAAAGTTAAACTTTACATGAGTTAACTTTTCACAAAATGTTATCTTTAACTTCTAAAAGTTAATGCGAAGTTTAGATTACCGAATAACTTTTTAAGTGGCATTTAGTATTTTGACCGATCAGAAGTGTAAAAATTATTCAAAAAGCTATCGCTGACAATCTATAAATCATACAAGTAGAGTCTATTTGTCTATTTTTATGCGTAAAACTAGTAAAGGTTTCAGAATTTTTGTATTGGTGCATAATTTTTTTTCACCATTATATTTAGAAGAGGTAAATATAAAACGTTTGATCTAAAACTAAAACAAGTCGCTCGATATTTGTAAATTAATTATCAAAAGTAGAGATTTTCATTGAGGTGAATAGCTTTGGCTCTCCACTGCTTTTTATTATGAACTAAAAGTAAAGTAGTTACGACTCATAAGGGATTATTGTGAAAGAAAATATCAAATCTACGATTTCAAGGTATTTAGGACTCATCAAGGGATGTAAATTAGTAAAAATAATTATATTGTTCAATATAAAAGTAAAAATAATTAAACATAAGTTTAATTTAACAATTTAAATGTTCAAAAGAAAAATCTTTCATTATCCACACTGATTATTAGGAATTTCAATCAACCTGCTTTTCAATAAAAATCTCAACCAGCCCAATCAAGTTAATAGAAATCTCAATCGGTCTGTAGATTTTGCAAAGTTTACGAATTCCCTAGATTTTATAAAGTATATAAATTCCACATTAAGAGGTAAGCTGAAAGACAAAATAACCAAAACCGGAATAAAAAACACACACACACTAAACACTACCATATCAGATGGCATTTGTACCTCAAATTTATCAAAGTACTAAACTGTAAATTATTGTTAAAAAAACTTAATTCTAGAGTTATATTTCCAGTTTTATCATACAGTCATGGCCTTGCGTCTCAAGTAAACATAGAGGTCTTCGCAATACAAAAAGAAAAGGCACTCAAGAAAAGCCGTTGATTAGGAGACAGAAATAACTGAATTAGCCATCCATCTAGCATTTTAATCTAAATATCAAAGAGTTTACACATAATCCACAGCCATCATAGCCCACTCTAATGTCAAAAGCGTAGTACAATCAGTCAAAACACAAGCACTCAAACAGGACTCACACAAGAATAACACAAGGTCCAGGATCTCCGGAATCAAGCAATATCTGTGAGTTAGATTGGTTGCACTTACACCAATGCGATGCTGCTCTCGCCACCAGGGGGCTTGCGGACACCGCCAAAATAGTCCCTGGACTCCGACTTTCCATCTGCAAAGATGTTACTGCCGCTTATTTCTTTCAGTTTAGCGCTGCTTAGTGGTTTTTCAGCAGATCCAGGAGGAACATCTCCTTTGAAAATATCATTGCCAGTCAACTCCTGAAACTTCTGGTTGTGTATTTTCTTTGATGTCTTAACAACCGGTTCTTCACCAAACAGGATGTTACTCTGACCTCCAGCAGGCTATAAAAGTTAAAAACCAAAGTCCAGTTAGACTAGATAGCTAGAAGCCAAAGCTAATGGGAATTACATCATGCATGCATTAGCATAAAGATGATATTTCAGTTACCAACAAACCAACCAACCAACCAAAAATGGGCCTGTTTTCTAAAAATGGGAAGTTTGGCAAGAATATGGAAAACAAAAGTCAAGACATTGTATGGATGGCAAGAGCAAGTCAATTCTTATTGTTAATACAAAAGACAAATTTAATCGTACATGTGAATAAATGAAGATTTGAAATGAGAAATTATTTGAATTTGCATTAATGTTGATGTTAATAATCTTTCACTTGATGTTTGAGATAATTCATGTTCACTTTTGATTCACATCTATCCAAATGGGCCCTAAGCCTGAAGAAAATTTCCAGTTGCAGTCCACTGAAAGAGCAAGATTGATCATTCTAGGAGTCTTTTGTATCATTAACAGGCATGAGAGATTGAACTGCGTTTCTTTCTATAAACATTTCGCAGTTTGAGTCCCAAAATGTTGGCATTTGGAACAAGTGCTTCCAAAATGCTGCTACTCCTATAAATGGACCTCAACAAAAACGTTTTGCCCACGAAACAAACATTGTTCACTGTTTATTATGTCAGAACTTAGAAGAAAACAGTAGCACCAAATTAACTATTACATTCCTATGATCTTATTGATAAGACTATAATGTAATTGTTCTAGATAAGAAATAAAGATTTTAGAACGCATAAAAACATACACTCACATTTGAAACTTTAACGGAGGTGCGTATATTTCGTGGAGCAGGTTTCTCAATGTCTTTGTTTTCTTTTGATTCCAAGGAACGTGCAGCAGCCAAGGACCGGGGTGCAATTTCAGGGGAAGGGGCAAAGATGTCATGTCCACTGATTTCCTTGAATTTTGCATCTGATATCTGCTTTTTACTCTTCATGTCTGACTCACTTTGCAGAGTTCCACTTAACTCACGCTGCTTTGCTACTTCAGGAAGAGAAGTAGGCTTCTTGGGAGAGATACTCTCCTCAGTATTAAATGATATCTGGCTAATTCCATTCATTGCTTGCTGAAAATGCAACCATTAAGGGGAAATGTAATCATGATTAATCTTAGATAATAAGTAATCAAATATTATTGTCTATAATTAAAGGGAGATCAAAGTACCTGATAGACACGCACACTAGTTTTGTTAATAGGATTATCAGCGCCAGATTCAGACGCATTATCTCCACCATTAGCTGCAAATATACCACTGCCAGTCATCTCCTTTAACTTGTACCCGGAACAGGGCTTCCTGGAAATAGCAAAGGGAAAAATTCAAAACATCAGATGGCTTGGATAATTCATAACCCACATGCTATAAAGGTAATTCTCTTTTGGTAGGGGGTTTCAAGAGATGCACCTCAATGCTCACATATTTACAATCAGAAAGAGTAAATGGTAAAAGAAAATAAATAGGAAAAGCACATAAGCAATTGACCCCCTTATAATTCATAAATTCTGTAGTAGTTTATAAAACATGATTTTTTTGCTTAACTATCAAATTTCACATGCACCTTTAAGAATTTTTTTTTTTTCTTTTGAAGTTTTAAAATTCAAACAAATGCATAAAGAGTTAACTTTGAGAGAACAATGGACCTCAAATGACTTCTAGCCTTTCAACAAGTCCATTAGCGCTTCAAGATAATCATGGTATCTTGTACATTAGCGCTTCCAAACACTTCAACTTAAATACCTTATCTTCATCATCCCTCTTCTACCCCTCTTTCTGGACTTCATGGATTACCGTCAGGAATAGACATTTAAGTTTCCATTTGAAACCTTTTCAAGTAAAATTGGGTTTTCGGGACTTCTTTTTTTCCAAAGAAAGAAAAAGAATTTGAAAACTTAGTTGATCTTTCAAGTTCCTCTTCTCTCTTCAGCACTGTTTGTAGATAAATTCTAGTCAACAAAGGTAACCTGGTAATTTAAGGGCCATATCTCTTTGCCCAAGTAGCAAAACCCAAGGCTTGTTTTAATTGTTTAATAATTGATGCGTATAACTTTTTTGTAAGCCAGCGGAAAAAAAAAAAAAAAAAAAAAAAAAAAAAAAGAAGAAGGAAAAATGAAGCCAACATGAATATCAAGGCCAATACTCCATGCCTTGCTCTAATCTTTCAGTCAATTCACCAGCGAAATAACAAAAGAAGCCTAGCAAATTCTACTAGAAATTCAATATGACAGTCAATGCTTTTCCATCTGAACTATTTGGTAGGCTTTTCGCTTTTTTAATTGTTCCTTTTTTCTTCGCATTGACATGCAGCATCAAATGGAAAAAGGAAGCTTATGTTCTACATATATAATGTAAGAGATGAGAAATTAAAGAACTTCCTTTATTTGCTCTCTTAATTCACATTATTAAAGGAAAAAGTGAGAGGCAAAACAATTTAAATTTTAAAATCTTTCTAAATAAACTTGCATGGCTAAAAAAGAAGACAAATTAGTAAAACGAGTAATAAGAGATGACTCAATTTGATTTTCTCAATCCATTTGCAAAACAGATCACCAAATTTATTTTCTTCCATTTAGTCAAGAACCTACATGCTTACTGAATTATCTGAAGCTTTAAGCTTTACTTAAAACAGAATTAGCCAAAAAAGAAATTGCAGCACCAGATCTGGTTCCAGAATCTTAAACAATCACAAATCTTTCTCACTCAATATTTATTTCTCGAAAACAAAAACAAAATTAAGACAAGATCGTTACTTCTTCATGAGACTCTCGGCTTCTGCATCGGTAACCTGACCTCCAAACAGAACCTTGCTAATTCTGTCGGACGGCTGGCAATGCAACCCAAAAAACAAAAAGAAAAAAAAAGTTAAAAAAGAAAAATAAAATTCAAACTTTTTCAGGGGAAACAGAACTTTTAAGTCTTGTTGAACTGAGAACATTTACCTGGTGGGGGCGGTGGCTGGAAACAGTGACCGGTGAAGCTGACGGAGGAGCCTCCGTCCACGTAAGCAGATCGGCGGTGGAGCTGTGTGGCTTTCTCACTGGTGTGCTTCTCTCCATTTATTTTTTTGAATATCCGCGTACGTCAGCGTAGCCTGTTAGTGAGAGCGTTTTGATTTTGTGTTGGAGATATTTAAGCGAGGAAAAAAAAATCAGATTTTTTCCATTTTGTAAATATTTAATTAAATTTTCCTAACAATTCTAACGGGAAATCTAAAATCTGAAATTTTGAAATAAGAGAAAATGAGAGAATTTACAAAAAAAAAAAATAATAATAATAATGGTTTTGGTGGACACGTCAACCTCGTTTGTTTTGTTTTAGGGCTAAGGGATACGGCGCTTGTAGCCATCAAATCTTTCTGCATTTTCTTTCATTAAATAAGACATGTTAAAATTTTTTTCACTCAATAAAGATAAAAGCAAAACGGATAATTTTAAAGGGCCCGTGCTGATATTTCAACAGTATAGCTGATAAAAATTGCAATCATCGGATTACATCATTTATGGTTTGAAGTCCTTTTCTTAAGTTAGTTGCTTTATATTTGTATTGCATTAATCTAACAAAAAATAAATTATTTTTAAAATTAATATTTTTGTAATTATTTTAATTTATAATTATTTAAAATAATAAACTTATATTAAAAATTATTTTAAAATTAACAAATATTTTTAATTTTAAAATAAATAAAAATAAAGAGTACTATATTCATTTTAAAATAAAAAAATATACACCATAATATACAAAAGAAATAATACTTCTAATTTACTAAGATTTTCCCAAACACCGCTGTCCGCTTTTAGCACTTGCGCTCCGAAGCAAGGATTTTGAAGACAAAATAGCTGATCTGAAAATATTTATATTATAAAATATCAAATCTATGACTTAAACTATAGTAATCAATCCCATAAATACTTTTGCGATTGAGATACTCCAATTTAGGTTATAAGTACCTATCTATTACCTATGAAAAAAGGTAATTTGGATGAATTTAGGTTTTGATTTTTTAAAATTAATTAATTCTTTTATAATTTATGTTACACGTTGACTTTACTCATTATATATTTATTTAATTTTATTATTTATATAATATTAAAATATAAATTTTTATTTAAATTAAAATAAATACAATGATTAATTAATATTGCACTTTATATATATAATAAAATATTATAACATGTTTTGTATAGTAATATTTAATTAAAAAAAATAATAGTTCTGTTTCTTCCTTATATAAAAAAATTATATAATTTTATTTTTAATTAATTATATATAATCACCACAAATTTGCATTATCATGTTGTAAAATATTCTACAATTTGGCGATGCAAAAATATTAATATAATAAATTAAGATTTACTCTGCATAGCTATAATATAATAAATAATATATAATATTTTGGACTATATATTTGCCCAAAATCCAAAATTAAATTTTTTAAAGTTCTTAACTTCACATGAGAATCAATATGTAAAGTTATAAACAATAAGACTTAATTATCAAAAAAAGTCTGAACTTATGAGTTTTTTTCAAATTTAGCCAATATTTTTAATTTTGTCAATCAATACCATATATTTATTATTCCTTGTCAATTGTGGCTTCCGTTTAAAATTTATTAATATTCGCTGATGTGTCCGTTAGTGGTATCAATTTTTTTCCAAATCATGTCCCTGTAGACATGCCACGTAAGAAATCCAATTTTAAAATGGACATGATTTGAAAAAAAAATGGCTAAATAATAAATACAGGATATTAATTGATAAAATTAAAAATATTGGCTAAATTTGAAAAAACTCATAAGTTCAGACTTTTTTGGTGATTAAACCAAACAATAATATTGATAATAGAATGTACTCTATCAAATTCAAATTTAAAAAAGATATAAATGAGATCAAATTCAAAAATTACAAAATCACATATAAAAAAATTTGAAAAATATTAAAATTTTAAAGATGTAATTATCTTTATATCTATTTAAAAAAATATTTAAAAAAAATATGCGATTAAATCCTATAAAAATTAAATAAAATTTTATAAATAAAAGAATAAATATTGAATAAAAATAGATCTCTTGAATTAAAAAATTTAAAAATACAAATGATAGCGAATTCAAACATTTATATTTTATAGCCTATTTTTTTAAAAAAAATTTGATTAAACTAAAAAATAAAAACTCTTTTTTTATATTAGTAAAATACCATAGTTTCATACTTTCATTACTTTTATCAAATTTAAAAAAAATAAAATATAATAATATGTAAATAATTCAAATAAATATACATCATCCTCTCCAAAAAATCAAATAAATAATATATTTAAAAAAAACTTTATTTTAAAGTCTTTGTAATTAACTAATATAATCTAATAATAAAGTGTTTAATTATACTTTAAAAAATTTAAAACATAATAAATTAATAGAATTTAAATTTCATTTTCAATGCTTGAATTAAAATTTTCAATTTACTTCTTAAAATGCAATATAACATGAGAATATATGATTAAAAATATAAAAACTATTAATTATAAAAATTATTGGATAATAATATTACAAGATCAAATAGAAAATATATATACATATGCATATTTTCTCAAATTAAAATTCCTAAAAAATTTAACTAAAAAAATATTTAAAAGTATAAATGGAATCTATTTTTTCGATTAAAAGGTATTAAAAATAGAACTAAAAATAAAGAGAGCAAAATAATATATATAATAAATAAATGAAATATGCAATATATATTTAGCTCTGACATTTAATTTGAATCCTAAATTGAATCAAATTAAAAATGTATATAATTGAAAGAATTTTTAATTTTCATGTATAGTCTTATTATATAATATTAAAATAAAATATATTTTTTAATATATAGTTAATGTTAATCCTAAATATATTTAGGTGTGCAAATTTAAATGGATTTGAGATGAATATTTAATCAAATTTCATATTTGCAGAATAGTATATTTGAATGAAATTTTTTTATGCTAAAGAAACTCGAAATTGGGTCATTAGAGATTGTTGTATTTATGGAGTTGCTGTCATTACGGATGGTTGTCGTAAACGGATAGCTGGTTTTGTCGCTAAATTTAATTGGTTGATAAATAGCAAAAATAATTAATACTTTTAAAATGAAGACAAAGAATCATAAAGCAAGTAATCTTAGTTCTAAAATAGTCAACAAATTTTATTAATTAAAAAATATTTAAGAACTCTACGAAGAAAAACCATAAAAAGAATAAACGACTGGTCGATCCTTTTTGTGGCTACAATGCTTCAAAGGCACCCACTAGTGCAAAAATCTCATAATCTTCACACTTACACGTACTATCTTTACAACATCCGCATCCATCCTTTAACCTTCTATTTGTACTCTTCTTCTTCTTCTTCTTCTCCATTTCTACCATTTCTGCAACTCTAACTCTCATTGCTATTCTAACCGAAGGAGGCTTAGTTCCATCATCAGGCAAAATATTAATACAACTCTTTTTCTTCGGGACCATCACAACCCATTTTTCCATTTCCATTTTCGGTGATTCAAGAATTTTCTTCCATGGAATTTGAGCTCTACCCATAAGTTTTGGCCCTCCAAATTTTCCAAGAATTGGGTTAGTTTTTCTCGACCATAGCTCGAAAACAACACTTTCTTCTTTTAAGCTGTTATTGAAGAAGTCTTGAGTGCCCATGCACTCTAATGAGAAAGAATCATTCCAAAGAAGGTCGGATTTGGATGAGATTTCACGGGTTTGTAGTTTGACTCTTTCGTTATTTCCTGCAGACAGATAGTATCTAACAAAAATGTTACCACAACACTTCAACTCTAAGTTTCTGGCTTGTAATATTTTTATTTCACAGCTAAAAGAGAAAGGATATTCATATTGGTCAGAAGCAAGACCCATTTTCTAGAGAGAACTATTTGGGGATGAACTGAAGGAAATAAGCTTGAAGAGTTGTTTTGGTTTCTGTGTTGTAGGGAAGCTATGGATTATGAAAATATATACAGTGAGTGGCATAGTGGCACTTGCTTTTGTGTGGAAGATGCTTTCTTCTTTTAACAAAATCAGCCGTTAACTATTTTAATGACATTTAATTATTTGAGCAGTTTTTTTATAAAACATAATATAAAATATTATTTTAATTAATTTTTAAAAATTAATTTAAATATTATTTTATCGAACATTATAAAAAATAATAAATTAAAAAGTTTAAATTACTTAAAAGAAGTTGGTGCCCAACGCAGGTTATGTATTTGGATTACAGTCATCTGGAGATACCCACCAAGATCTTGTGTTTGCAATTGGAATTATACAAGATAATATAACACTGACATGAATAAAAGAGAATCAATTGCAATAAGCACTATTGCAAGTCATGAAGACTTTCAGGGACATGTCTTATTAATTAAATAATACTTGCAAGTTGAAATTGTAATGGATTACAGTAGTACCTGTACTGCTATTTGCCATATGAGATACGTGCAGCTGTCTGTAGATTTTGCAGCTAGATTTGAGTATATCGTTTTGGCTCCGGCATGGCTATATTTATAATAATAGTAATATTGTTCATTATTAAAATGTCTTTCTACTAAGTGTTCCTCGTAAGCATAATCTCAGGGTTAGTTCATATAAGATTTGAGAATAAATCAATATTTGAATTTCTTTTTATCCCATATTAAAAAAAAAAAAAAAGTGATATATAGATTTCATGTGCATTGTTTTAAATCTAATTCTATGTCCGATCAAAGATAAATGTCCAAATTGGAATTAATCAAAAGAATAAAAAAACATATACCTATCCAATAAACTAGAGAACAAACTTATTTATAAGGGATTAATGAATTCTATAAAAGAAAATATTCATTTCACTCATTAATTTTATTTTACATGCAATTCAACATAATTAACTAAATTTTATTATTTATAAATAAATCTTATAAGGAATTATAATTATTATTTTCTTGTTACGGAAAATGTTCCTTTCTGACTCACATGGAAGTATTTATTTTTTACGATTAAGACATTGGTCGAAAAATGGTAATAATTAATCATTGTCTTAAGGGGAAGTGCATTTGATTAATCCAATAAAATCAAATTAAAACTTTTTCTATGTAATTGAATTGTTTTAGCATCATTAATATTAAACGAACAGAACAAAATTTAGTAGATAAATTAATTAAAAAAATATATATTTTGGTTATAATTGAAGCTTTTTAGTGTACAAATTATATATAATTATTCATAATAATGATGATGATTTTATTATTATTAGTATTATTTTATTGGTCGGATTCTTTTTGAAACCTTTATGATTATAACCATGGACTGTCTTGTGAGTTCTCGGTCAAAAATGGCAAACCTACTATATGCGCATGTCTTTTCTGTTTGTGGAAGAAAAATGTTTGAGAAAAGAAAATAAAGAGGAGAAAGAAAGTTAAATTATTGTTTGGAAGAGAGGAAAATAGTACTCCTATCAAATGGAAATGAAAGAGAGCGATGAATTATTTTATTTTTGTTCCAGAAACTGAGCATATATAATGACAGCCAACAAATTTAAAATACTGAATGGCTACCCTTGAAACGTTTTACTTACTATTGCTACAAGTATAAAAAATTTCTCCATATACCCAATTAAATTAAAAAGAAAAAAAATTAAGAAGAAATGCTTTGCCATATATTGTCCAATCCTCTTTGTTTATAGTGCTTCAAAAGCTCCTACTAAGGCAAAAATCTCATAGGCTTGACACTTACACCCACTGTCTTTACAGCATCCGCACCCATCGCTTAACCTTCCATTTCTCTTCTTCTTCTTCTTCTGCTCTTTTGTCACCATTTCTGGAGTTCTAACTCTCATTGCTATTTGAACGGAAGGTGGCTTAACATCATCATCAAGGACTGCACAACTCTTATTCTCTGAGATCATCATAACCCACTTTTCCATTTCCATTTTTGAAGATTCAAAAATTGTTTCCATTGGAATTTGAGCTCTACCCAGAAGTTTCGACCCTCCATTAATTTTACCAAGAATAGAGTTAGTAGTATTTCTCCAACGTAGCTCGAAAACGACACTTTCTTGCCTTAAGCTGTTAATGGAATCTTCAGTGCCTAAACACTCTAATGAGAAAGACTCATTCCAGAAAAGATTGGATTTAGAGGAGATTTCATTGGTTTGTAATTTGATTCTTTTGTTGTTTCCAGAAGACAGATAGTATCTAACAAAAAGGTGACCATGGGACTTCAATTCTAAGTTTTTAGCTTGTAATACTTTAATCTCAAAGCCAAAAGAGGAGGGAGATTGAAAAGCAAGACCCATAATTCTGAAGAGATGGTCTTATGTGTATTTGGATTTGTTTTGGTGAAGAGAAGATGTGCATATATAGGAATATAAGTAGTGATGGGAAGGTGGGTTTTGCTTTTGAGGAAGCTTCTTTTATGGTTTAATAATATGCTTCTAAGTGTTGTAGTTGCAATATTACTAGAAGATGATATAATTAATATTATATTGGCATGAAATAAAAGTGAGTCATCACATTAGATTGTGGAGAAAGATTTTATTGGATTATATATAATTAGCCCTTGCAAATCTTGAAGGGCTGGATATAATTAATATGACCCTTGCATGGTATTATTCAGGTTTGGCCATTGGTCTTAGATTTCTAGCTAGATTCTTGTGGAATATTTTTAGATTCTGCTATATATATATATATAGTAACTACTCTTTTTTTTATCATGTGCATTGCACGTTAACTATGCTCGTTATTTTCTCATCTTTTGTATTCTTTTAATTTTTTTATTTATATAATATTAAAGCTTAAATTTTTATTTAGATTAAAATAGATACAATTGGTTAATTTGTAGACTTTGTCGTACAAACTATTTATATTGCGACTTTTTATATACTTAATCTATTTTTATATAACGAAATGATCTTAAAATAAAGTTTAATCCAGTTCATAAATATAATCCTTAAGTTCATAATTTATAAATGCAGATTCTTAAAATCTTGATAGATATCTAAAAAGAGAATCAAGTCATTACTAAATCTCCAACCACTGTCTTCAACACTAAATCAATATCTATATATAACTATAATAAAAAATAATAAAAAATAATTTTTTATTGCTAGGTAAAAGAAAAAAAATGAGAAGATAAACTGAATTAATAATGGTAATTATTTTGATTATAGTCACAATAATAATATTACTTAGCAATATATTAGAAAAAAATATATATAAACATACATACAAATTCTTGAAACCCAAAAAGTAATTTAAAGCAGCAATATAGTTACATTATCTTTTTCAATTTCACAAAAACTATTTTCTTTCAAGTCAAACAAATTTAAGATATAAGAAAAAAAATATCCAGAAAAAATATCAAAAAAATTAAAAATGTTTAATCATCAAGAGGCTACCTAGGATCCAATATTAGTTGATTTTATTCAAATATTTTATTCTTTATTGTCTAAGTTACAAATTTAAAATAAATAAATTAATTAATTAAATTATATAAAAGAAATATTCTACTCTCTTCAAATAAATCCTCAAATCCACGCAACTACACCAAAATATATATATATATATATATATTATTTATTTCTTTTTCTTATCTCTCTCCTACACATAATAATATAAAAATTCTATTTGAAAATTTATTTTTTAAAAAATATATCCAATTAAATTATAAAAATATAAAAAAATATTATTAAAAAGAATATATTTTTTATATCTAAAATAAAATATTTTAAATTTTAATTAAAATAGAATCAAATATTTGAAAGTAAAATATAAAAATTTTTAAATCTCACATT
Organism: Jatropha podagrica; assembly: GCA_947857235.1. Classification (NCBI taxonomy): domain Eukaryota; kingdom Viridiplantae; phylum Streptophyta; class Magnoliopsida; order Malpighiales; family Euphorbiaceae; genus Jatropha; species Jatropha podagrica. The sequence continues at coordinate 20,694 of CANUEP010232434.1, forward strand.
ACCAAATATATTTATTAATAAAACATAAATTTTAAAAGGATAAAACTTAAAATTTTGAAATTCTTAATTATTTATATGTATTTATTTTAAAAATAATTTTATAAAATTATATTCAATAAATTAATAAAATGTAATTTTTTAATTGATTATGGCTAAAATTATTTTAAAATATTTCAAATTTCATTAAGAGTGATATTGAAAATTCATTATTTCCTATGTACTTTCACATTTATATATAATATAGATGATAAGAGTGGGTGTGGGGTGTCAAACAATACTAATCAAAAATCAATTTTCGTTTATTTTAATTGATAGTTAATCTTAATAAAATCAAAATAAAGTGAAATGTTTCAAAATAGGGCAATTTTGCAAAATGGTGTTAAAAGAAAAAAATATTTATGTAAAGGTTGTAATTCTGAGAAAATAGTTAAGGATATAATGTTATCTCGACTTTTTAAAGGTTTTTGTTGACAAAACAATTTATTTAAATTTTTTTATATTTGAGACAATTTTTCTTGACTCTCTCTCTCTCTACGCTTATAATGTAATAAATGTTATTTATATAGAGAAAATTACTTTAATAGTAGTTTTGACATGCAAGTCGAGTTAGAAAGACTAAAAAATATTTGAAGTATATGTGTTTTTAAAATTAAAACTCAACAATAAAAAAAAGTTATAGACATAAATATTTTTTAGCATTTAATGCACATGTGTTTTAAGAGACAAATTATCAACTCGCTTTTTCATTTTGTTTTATAATAACAGTTGTTATTTTTATAAATTTAACCACATAAATATAGAGTTAACTCTTATTTGTATATTTAATGAATATATGTTCACTTTTATCAGTATAAATTTAATCACAATCATTGATGTCAGGAACGAATATATGTTATGCTCAGTTAAGTTTTGAAAATAGTCACGTTTTATTTTTAAAGATGCAGGTGTATTTTAATTATTCAAAAAAAAAGGAAAAAACTAAGATTTTTGCTTGGAATTATTTTCTTAAAATCTCTAAAATTCTCTCTCTCTCTCTACGTATAAGTTAATGTGGACTTTTATTGGTATTTGTGGTTGATGTGGACTTTTGTTTTTAGTACTTGTGCATTTTTTTAATATTTTTTATTTCTCTGTGTTAATTAACGGTTATGAATTTCTATAAGCCACTTTGTAGCCTTTTAATTATTAGTTGTGTGATTCTATAAGCGATTTTGTGGCAATATTTTTAGTATTTGTATACTTTTTTTTAATGATTTTTATTTCTCTATGCTAGTTAATGGTTATGAAATTTTATAATTCACTTTGTAGTATTTTTATTTATTAGTTATGCACTCCTATAAGTGTAACATTTGAAAGAAGAGAATGTGTTTGGTCTGGAAAAATTACGTCAATATCAAAAGATTTAATAATGAATTGCTTTGTTAACAAATGGCTTTAAAAAGTCAAGATTAAGACTAATATCAAGTAAAAGATTTAGCTTTTCAAAGAAATCTCGCACCACATTAATATCATTGGACATTACAACTCAAACCCTTCAAAGATATTGTATTGTATGAGTTGGAGATCTCCTAAGGATACCACTTTTATGTTTTAAGTTTTGATTGGAAAAGAAGAGTATGTCGTTTATGGATAATGCTTCATGTGCTTATCCATACCAAATCCAATCGCCATATTATGTGGTTGAAAATAATACTAGTAGATGTATAGGCTCGAGCTAAATAAATATATTTGAAGTCAGCTCGTTATCGAATCTGAAGCGGCTCACCAACGCTTAATTCATTTAACGCGCTACAGGTGTCAGTGTATTGTCTATTGAATCTTCCAAATCGAATCACTGTTCTTGCAAATGAAACTAAATATTGATTAGTATGAATGAAATCCAGAATTCAATAACATTCATAAATTTTTTTCAGAATTCATACATTTAGAATTATATATTTGAACTGAAAATACATGCCAAAAATTTTAAAGATCTAAATATATGATAGATTTCAAATACACTTCCACACTTCGATTTCATTTTTCCAAATCAAAATCATGAATCCAAACACAAAATATTATTCAAAAGATTATATTTAGTGCAAATAAAATTACTTTATTTACTACATCAATTGATTTCATGGAATTCCTCAATTTTTCATTTGTTTATTTTACTAAAAAGGGGGAAAACAAAAGTGAAAATAAGGGGCAAATGGTGCTATTTTATTAACGAGGCCAGTTCAAATAATCAAGCATTCAATTCTTACAAAACATGGGCGTAATAACCCAATAAATATTCCTCTTAAAGAGAAAAAGAAGAAAGGTAAAACTGTACACCAGAGGATTTTTCTGTACTACATTGACGTTCTACCTGTATAATCCTCAACTTGATTCTAACAATTATGAAGATACTTGTGTGATTGGCTTTTCTGTCATCCTCATAATTTTTCTGGCAATATAACAACACATGAGATGTTTGATCATGACGATCACTTGATTCAGATCCTATTTTTATGAATTAGCCAAAACATGGATCAGCAGCTTTCCTCAGCCATGCTTATGCAACGAGCAAAATTAATAACAACGTAGGACACTGACGTAGTTCTTTTTTCTGAATGATGAAATAACTTAGGCTATTACATATAACTATTCGTTTTGACTCTAAATGTTGGAACCGCCCATTTCAATTTCTGAGGTTACACATGGCTTGAACCACCAATTGTCTATACTAGTATCATGTCATTGCTTAATTATACGAAGCTCCCAGTTACCCTCACCATCAATAAACCGCAATTCCAGGGAATGGAATGGTATCAAAGCAGGACGCTGAGATATAAAAAATGCAAAATAAACATCAGTGAGTCAGAAGCAGTAAATAACAAAACTTCGTAAAAAAAATGTCCCGAGAAACTCATGAAGATTGAATTAGATAGTAATAAAAAACACCAAGCTTCATTTGGTTTATGGAATAGTAAGGAATACTAAGAGAAGAAAGTATATTTCACATGTAATTAAAAATAGCATGAAATAAGAAATACTAAGTTAAACACTCGAGCCTGATTTGGTTTATGAAACAGCATGAAATAAGGACACAATAACATAGCTATTTTATATATGATATCAAGAATTGAATTACTATTCTTAACTTCAGTTTGGACTTAACAGTAGTTTTAAAACCTAAGTTTTGGTTGACATTCTACATATGTAATAACTTTATCATATGCAATCGATATTCTCCTAACTTACGATATATAAATTTTATAAAGAGCAAAAAATAGTAATTACATTCTCTGTGTGCTAGTTATTCTATTCTTCTCTCTTATTCCATTGCACAAACCAAACAATCAATGGTTTGCTGGAAATGAGAGTATCATACTGATTCTGTAATTAATATATTTATGATAAGCATTGGATTGAAAAATTCTTTGCATTCTTTCAGACCAAATCAAACAGGATGTTCTAAGCATATGACCATATGCAAGCAGTTACTGAGTGGAGCAGCATGTACAGCATGATATTTCATTTTCCATTACAATCATCTTGTCACTCACCTGCGATGACGTAACAACTGTGATGCTCATCTCATTAGCAAGCCTATAAAGTTGTTCCTCAACATCAACACTTGTGGCACTGACCAAAAAAATAAATAAATAAATAATCATGATACCATTATTTCTCTGTCAATAATCAGTAGATACTAAGTGGATGTTCCATAACATACTTGGTACACTCATCGAGAATGCCAAATTTAGGCTTGTGAAAGAATAGGCGTGCCTTGTAAAAAGAAAGCACCAGGTCAAAAAGTTGAGGAATCCAATTGAATAAGAAAAAAAATTTTCAAACCATTTAAATTTGAAGTTGGCATAGATAAGCTTCACTCACCATGCCCAGTCTCTGCTGTTCTCCAAGAGAGAGAGTATCCTCCCAATTTAGATTAGCATCCCAACCACCTTCCTCCCTTTCCAAAAGATAATTTAGCCTAACATTCTCCAGAATAGTTTTTAAACGTGTATCCAAAATCTCTGTGGTGTCAGCAGATGTATTATCTGAAATCCAATACAATCAGAATCTCAAAGAGACAGTAGACTAAAGAAGCTATGTCTCAGAAACTAAAGCACCAATGGAGATGATCAAAGGCATGCAAATCCTATAATTATTCTACAATCTTATTTGATGAATAAAAATTTAACTCATAAATACTTGCACTACTGTTACTTTCGTTACTGCAGCTAATGAAAGAAGTTGACATCTTCAAAGAAAGGAGATGTTGAAAAAACAATCAAAAAATTTGGCATCTAAAGCATTGTCTAATTTCCCTTGATGAATCCTGATTTTGTGCCGAAATAAGGAAGCCTATGACTCCCGTACGATGGGCAAATCGTAGGAATCCACAACTGAGAGTAATAGGTAATGAGAGAAAGGAACACAGCAAACAATTACAGGGTGCTTCAGGTAACTTGGTGCAAGGACAAAGTTAATGTTTCTGTTTTATACGTTCAAGTCAGGATAGTCCCAAATGCATCAAATAAAAACCAGCATGGAACCGATGGTAGTGATATCAGCATTTGTGTAAACATAAATTGTTATTCTTGACAAAACAATGGACTAGGAAACAACTAAATTACAGAAACAGAGGAGAAAAAAGAGAATAAAGCTGATAAAAGAACAACTTATACCATAAATATTGTTTTACCAATTTTTTTAACTTACATACAAATTGCTTCTTTCACATATATTTTATGTCTGGCATGTGTGTTGTCATAAATGCAATAGTATAACTTCATTTGTTCATTAATCACATGTTACTCAGCAGTAACGTAAAACATGCAATGCCTTGCAGGATGCATCTGATGTCTTTGAGATGGAATTAAAAAAAAAAAAAAGAAGCATCCATTTAGACTCTTATAGAAACATCAAAACAGTTTTAAGTTTGTGCATCATCTGCAAGCACTTTACCTTCGCCACATAACTTTAATGTCATACTTGCTGCTTCATCACAAGAAAGAGGATATATAATTTGATCTCTCAAGGTTCCTAGGCACGTGTATGGTCGTTGAGGAACATAGAAGATGCCACAACCATATTCTGTATCTTCACTAATATGTTGAGATGGTTTGGCAAGTCTGCCACTCACAATGGGCCAGAGACCTCTAAGGACTCTGAAAACAGAACTTTTCCCGCTTCCATTTGGACCTTAATCATTTTATATCATGTCAAGTTCAAGTTCGGATATTATATGTGTGTGTGTATATATATATATATAACTTGGCATAACAACATAGAGAAAGAAACTAATTCACCAACCTGTGACAAGCAGGCTTTTCCCTTGTTCTATGTCACATGTCAACTGCCTCGCCAACAATTTTTGTGATGGGGTAATGATATCAACCTCCACAAAGGAAATGACATCTTTCACATTGATATTACTCTCCTTAGATGAAGATAGTTTATCAGTCAACCAATCCCCTGGTAGGCCAACAATTATATTAGCACAGATGCATAGCTTCCATGTAATCAAATAAAAGCCAAGGAAAGGTAATGGATCATTTTGAGCCAGCATATATAACTATTATGCAGATTATTGATGATTAGATGGTTTTAACAAAGAACTGTGAAATCTGATGAATAATTCCCAATATATTTTAGAAGAAGTTTGGCATCTTTAAGTTTAACTGGAAGAATTAAATCTATAATTAATAAACATTACCTCAATACATGACAAAAAAAATACAGGTTTTTTCTATCCTATAAACACCAGTTTCGTGCTTCTCTATGTCATCTGGATGGCAAAGTCAAGTTGCCTTGAGAGATTTAGATTGTTTTTACCAGTGAGGCTGTTTTGTTATTTACATTTCATTTTTCCTCACCAAACAGAAGGGTACCTACTGGAAATAGGAAATAAGCTCTTTATTGGCAATAGTAGTGGAATAAGTTATTAGGAGGTAGCTTTAGGAGTTGAGGCTCTCCTAGATTATCCTGTGTTACCGGGCTGTTTTCTTAACTTCAATTCTTTCTTCCTGCACTTTGTCAATGACATCCAGAGCCCTAAATTCAGTTTGCTCATGCAACAACATCAAAAGAAACTCCCCTCTCCTTCCCACACCCCCCCCCCCCCCCCCCAAAAAAATAAATAAATAAATAAATAAATAAACCACAAAAAAAATAAAAAAGCCAAGGAAATTAAGATTCAATAACAATTTTAAGAAAGTCATTATCATTTTGTTATAATGGAAGTGATCAAGAGAAAGAAGAAACAGATACCAGACTGTGCAGCATCTAGAAGCTCTTCAAGCTCGAAAATCCTATTTATACTTCCAGAGAGCTCAAGGAACTTCTTGTGCAATTCAAGAATGTCACCAAAGGCTAAGAAGCTCTGAGAGACAACAGATGCTAAGAACCGCAGTGCATGTGCCAGCTCACCTGATAAAATAATTAATGAAGATGTAAGGAGATAGGAAGTGATGAAGCTGCAATTCAAGTTTATTACCATTCTAATATTACCTTGAGTTGAGATGGAAGCTCGGTCTCCCTTGTGTTCCATAGCATACAACAAGCTCAAACCCCAGGTAACATTGTGTGGGAGTTGCTTGGTAATGAAATCATCCAGGACACCATATAACCATTTCTTCTTTAGAAGTAGTTGAGAATGGCTCAGAAGCTCCCCGAATCTTGATTCAATCATCTGTTCAATACATGAAAGTTACAGGTTAAGGATAAGAAAATATTAAAGAAGCGCAAATTATCACTATTGAATTCAGGCAAGACCGCAAAATATTTCTAGAAGCACATTGATAAACAGACCATTATTGATATTTGCTGTTATACATTCTCTAACCAAAAGTCAACCATCTCATGTTTTCTCAAGCTCTAAAGCATACAGTATACATAATGCCAAAGATCACTGACTTGTATCCAACCAAATCTAACCAAAAACTATAAATATTTCCAAACATTGAGCAATGCTGCACAAGAAAGACCACCAAAATACATTGTCATGTAAAATTAAGTGCAATGGGAAAACGCAATAAGCTTACAGCTTTTTCACGTGCACCACCTCCGAAGAAAGCAACTGACTCAGCATGTGTGCGCAGTCTTTCATGCATGAACCTAATTTGTGCATAAAAAGGTAGAATCAACTTATACAGCAACAACACCAAAGGTTGTGACAATAATCATACATCATTTCCTGTCTGGCTGTCTCATTGACAAGTAATTAATATGCATCAACTCCAAATATACAGGCATACACTAGATTTAGTACCTAAATGTTCCTTCAAGTTGTTGCTGTTGACTTGCAAGATCACCAAAGTCAGGAGTCACTGTTCTCAAAAAACCCAGACCGAGCAACATATAAGCATACAATATAGCAACTCCCCTCTGACCTGTTAAGAGCTTCATCCTCCAGGTAAACCTTAAAAATTGAGAGGTAGAAATCATTATACACAAGAAGGGTGAGAGAGTACTCATCAAAATGTTAAATCAGCTTTCTGAAACAACAATTTAATTGAAAAATAATTAAATAAAGTTATGAGTAATTACCACAAGATGTCAACTGATGGCTTTACCATTCCAGTTACAAGTCCAGATAGGTCTGTTGTAAGCTTTTCAAGATCATGAGTTATTCTCTGATCTGCATCCATATTATTACTTGACATATGGAAGACCTACAGGACATATTTTGTCATCAAATTTTGGATATTACCGGCTGATGACAAGAATGCAGTAAAAGAATATGTACGTGTATAACCATATAGTGCTAGAAAATCCAAAACCAGCCCTCAAAATAAAATTGCCTAAACTTAAAATAATAATAATAATAATAATAATAAATATAGAGCATAAGGACTTTTCTACTTATAGCAAGTGCCAACTAAGAATATAAAACTGTTAATCAATTAAACAATGCATAATATGCATATAACCATTTCAAACTCTGACATTCAACAGATAAACTATAAAGAATTGGATTGAATACTCAAAACCTTATTACCTTGTAAAATGCATTGTTTCTCAAGTAGGTCTTTAGTAAATGCTGAGTCAAGCGAATCCTCCATCCAAGAGCCAATCTGGCTGTCAAGTGCCTGTGAAAGAAGAAAGAATTTACTGAGACAGATACAGGTTACAAACTGCAAAAAGAGTTCAACATAAGTGATGAGAAGAAACGCACAAACAATGAGTCCAAAAACAAAATTTAAGGCCAAAAGTTCGAAGAAGACAATCTGGAAGGGTGCAATTAACCTCAATGTGCCATAAGAACACCAAGCCTTAAAAAAAAGAAAACGCAAGAAAAAAGAAAGAAAGAAAGAGGATAATTTTCGGCTATTTACACTTCCTTAATGCCATAATATTAAGAAGTGATGAAAGTCACAATCACCGACCTAACAAGCTATCTCTTCAACTGAATTAATTATATACTCAAACAAAGAAAATAGAAAGCAATTAGAAGAGTAACATTGTATGAATCACACGTCTAGTTGCAAGTAATGGGCGAGTCACTACTCAAAGGAGTAATAGTGTTAACAGATGGGCATTTTGAAATTTCTATACAAGTCAATTAAACACTAGAAGTACCTCAATGAAGGTGCAATGAAAGAAGATGCAGCACTTTGAAGAATGCTAACACCAATTAATCGAATAAAGGATGTTTTGTCCTGCTCCAAAACATACTTCACAGTTGTACCTGCAAAAAGTAATAGCAATCACTCAGTAAGGAGCAAGCTATTCCTCCGATTACTAAAACCATATAGTCAAGTACAAATACTAGTACCATTCAGTGAAGCAATTCGATCTGAGACCCACGTTCTTGAGACAACAAGAAAAGCAACTGCAAGTAATTGTGCCCCTTGTTTATCCAGCACAGTTGGTACCTGAAAAACAAGCAGGACCATCAATGAATGGAAGATATAATATCAGCTGCTAAAAACAAATAGAAATTTTTGGATACAAACTTCAGACACATGATATAGGCTATATAGTGCTGTTCAGTACGATAAAGAAATTTAAACGCAAAACAGCAAAATACCACAAAACACAGTCACTGTAAAAACAATAATGATAGCAATCTAGATATGTCGATTTCTTTTTTTTTTTCGTAAGATCAAAGATAAGCTATAAAATCAATATTAATGAGTTGACGCATCTAAAATCATGCAATTACGAGTTTTTTGTTTTCTGAAACAAGTTCATCAGTGTAGCGTTTCTAATTGACCTAATGAACAAACAAAAATAACATTAATGAGAACCATCCATTTTAGATAATCTTTTTTAGTTTATCGAATCTACATTCAGCCTGTAGGATTGGCCTCTTTTAGCAAATAATTTTATATTGATAAAAAATTATAGTTTCATTACCGAGTCAAATAAAATATCAATTTTTCAGTAAAATTTTTATACTTATCACCCTTCTATCTTCCTCTCTCACCGCTTCCCCACTGGCCCTCTCTCTCTCTCTCTCTCCCCTCCCCCCTTTTTTTCTCTCTTATTCACTTCCTCCTCTCCTCCTTCTGCACATCCATCAAAATATATCATCAGATCACCATAGACAAGTAATTGTCAAACTTAATACCACCACCAAGCGACTGCATTATAACAACCATTATCTTCACAAATCAGAGTCCCTACCATGACACCCCATTCAAAGCTGAGGACTGCAGCTATTTACCAAGTGCATTAAGACTAGATAGAGGACCACAACTCACAAAAGCTATCAATATTACTTGCAGTTCTAGAAACCAAGATAATAAATTTAGAAAAGTTTAAACAGCTTGTAGTAATTTATTTGACTGTACCTTAATTCCCAAAATCTATTATTGCAGTTTTGAGAACGGATTATAAATAGTTTTGAATTTCAATAGCTTAAATATTTAAAATAATTTGAATCTATAAATACCGATGCTTGAAATGCTTAAAAATTCAGCTTTTTAATCCATAGTTCCATACAAAATTCCAGCAATTGCCACCATTTGAGCTGTGTGATGCAATTAACCATAGTTTTTGTTAGAATCCTGTAATAATTGATCATTTGAACTAATGAAAGAGGTAGAAATAAAGCAATTAGCTGGAGCGTACATATCATATGCTCCTAGCTTGTTACAAATATATTCAATATGAGGACCTCTAAGAGACTCTATAAGGATATCTGCTAATTGATCATTTGAACTAATGAAAGAGGTAGAAATAAAGCAATTAGCTTTAGGGCTCTGATACCATGAGAAGAAGAAGAAGAAGAGATGTTTTGAATCAAGCAATTAGCTTGTTGTTCTCTTATTAGTTTAGGGTATATATAGTACAAAGTATATAACCTAAAAAGGAAAAATAATCTCCTAAGCATTTCCTAATTAAGACTAAATATCACTCCAATATATGCACAATATTTCCTAATTATTACAAGATTCTAACAGTTTTCATGCCCAAGGGATATTATTAGGTGTCATGCCCAAGGACTTCTAAGTGAAATGCTTGGAATCTTTTAACTTCTTGCATAACATTCACTCTGAATTTCTGCAAATAATTGCATAATTCAGTCAATTAATATCAGCAATAGTTGTGCATTCATTTTTATCCATTAGAAGTAGAGTTGACTCAAAATCTATTCTAGAAATAAAACCTGCAAGCTGTTCTACATGAGAATGCTTTGTGCTTAAACAAAATAGGTGTAATTTATACCTACAGTGGTCTGTTTTCAGGGAGGGCATAAATTGACCACTGAGTTTTGGCAATCCTGATTATGATGCAAAGGATTTAAAGCATCAGAGATTTAAATATTACCTATCCACGCACAATGAAGTAGGAAGAGCCATGGTCTGGTTCCAGGCCCTACCCCCCTTGAACCAGACTGGAAGTTCATATTTATTTTAGTCCAGTTCAGAATCAGAGAGTTCTGCCAATTTCTGGTTGGGTTTTTCTAAGGGTACAAGGGCTGTTCCTCGTAGGAGGAACCAATGGCAGGTCTATGATAATGGGAAACCAATACTCAAGCTTGGAGTCACTATACTACTCAAAGTCAAGATTAACTTCACGACACAAGATCGAGACACCTATGATCATCCAATACTTATGCTAAGCATCTTTAATAAATGCTCACCAGTATTCTAAACATGGAAGCTATTCTCAATGCTAATGCTCTCGGAGGCCTTTGCAGTTGTGGAACGACTGGCAAACGACGATCAGGATCTGCACTGGGGGATGCTGCTATCATCTCTGAAATATATGACTGTGCCCTTGAATTTGAGAATGCAGAGTCCTAGAAAGCCACATCAATTTCATACAACATAAATTAAATAAAATGAAACATAAAAACTCCATGTTGAAAAAAAAAATTTCTAGGTCCTAGATAATTGTATACCTTATCAGTTGGGGCAAATGCACGCTGAACTACCATTGCATCCGTTCGTCGTTCCGTCTCACAAGCGGTCATGATATTGGCCCCAGCTTCAGATAGGGCACGAGAATCATTCCTGAATTCTCAAGGATTTTAACATACAAATATATCTTCAATTCAAAAACAATAAATAAAACAACAAAATTACCAATACATAAATCAAACCTTTTGTAACTAACTCGCCAGCCCCCTTCTCCATCCAAGGACAAAACAACATCATGAAACGCAACTAGAGCTGGACGGTGTGATATGGTTATACATGAAGTTCCCATAGCTCTGACTTTAGTACAAAAACGTTCCTCCATATCAGTAGTCACTGCACTGGTGCACTCATCAAGAATTGCAAATTTAGGTTTGTGGTAGAACAGTCTGGCCATCCCTAACCTTTGTTGCTCTCCCAGAGACAATTCCTCACCCCAGTTGACCTCCTGCTCAGGTGGATAACGGTCCAATAGATACTCAAGATCAACCTGCGAAGTGGAGAAACCAATTTGCAACAATATTTCTATCAGACAACGTCACAAGCGAACATGTATAGTCTGCAAGTTCAGAAAAGACCAAGGAATAGAGGAACAAAAAGAGTTGATTACATTTTTCAAGAGCTCCACCATTCCACTGTGTGTGAGTGGTTCAACCTCCTGGTCCGCAGTAAGAGGGTAGATTAACTGATCACGAAGTGTGCCCACAGCTGTATATGGCCTCTGTGGCACATAGAAAATCTCCTTATTAAGATCAGAACCAATACCAGGTTTCACAATATGGCCAGATACCAAGGGCCAAAGGCCTCCCAGAACTCGGAAAAGTGAGCTCTTCCCACTACCATTTGGACCTTCAGAAGAAAATGACATACATTTTAGATCCAAGCATATCAACAACACCAGTGTACAAATAAAACATTTTTTGGCAACCCAATCACACTAAAAAACATGTAGACAATAATTCACATCATTTGCAGATCAAGTCCATAATAAACAAAAATAACAATCACGCCCTATAATCACCATGTCTCCTTGTAAAGAAATCAAGCCACAAAGGAAGGTCATTATCACAACAAAAACAAAGATTAAGTCCCTGCTAAACTGATAGTACGGAAAGTAAATGGACATTATACATTATATTGTTGACAGGATACTGCTGATATGAACTACTATGTTAAGAACTACCACCATGATCATCCTGTTCAATCCAATTCGTTATCATTCCTTTATGCATTTTAGGAATTTATTCCATGCCAGCATACCTTACTTCGAATCGAAAGTGCAATACAATCCCCTCATAGGTTGAAAAAAGAACAGGTTATGCTACCCTTCCCCATCTCTATGCCTTATCAAAATCATCAGAAAATTCTCCTCTACTACTCATTCAAAATAAATTAAAAAATATCTTGTGAATATTTTTCTTTAATGAAAGGGCCAATAACCCTTTTAATTGAAATACAAAAGGTCACACTTAGCATTAACACTTTATGAGACCCACTAATATAGTTTTAGAGAGAGGACCACATAAGAGTTAGGGTATGAAACAAGTAAAATCAAATTGAAAATAAGAGAAGAAAAAGAAAGAAAGAAAGAGCCAACTGATTCAAAGCTCTCTCCCTCTCCTCATCATCTTCCTCTTCTCCTTCTCCATTGTTCTACTGACAATAACCACTGCATCCCACTTTGTAATAGTTCATATCATACATTTCATCCAATATGCAGTCACAGATGAAGAGCACCTGATTCTAAATTGACCAACCTGCAGCACCTAATCATGTATCAGCCAGATACTTTTCTGCTGCTATTCCAGCTGATACAATATGATAAAGCTGTTTTTTGAAACACTCAACGACTAACCCCCATTTATTGAAGGGCCAATCACGATAAAACTAAAATATTAAAATACCAAAAGTGAGAACCAGAATGCATCTCTTGGAATTGACAAGACTGAATATTAAACCAAACCAGTCAAATATTAATGTCTATCGCAATCAGGTATATCATATCAATAAGGATTACAAACAAAAAGGTCCTGCGAACCTGCCATTTTATTGGTGTTACATAAGATTTACAAAATATGGGGCATAGTTGCCCTGTTGTCAAACACGTATGTGTTGTTAACAACAGAAGGCTGATATTCAACAGGGGGAGCAAAAAAGGAACCACCAAATTGAAAGGACAAGAATGGAAAATCAAGACCAATTTTTAGAAACTCAAAAATGGATGATACTTTGAACTTTTAAGGCCAAAAAGCTACCTGTAATCAACAGATTAGATCCTGATTCAACCTTAAGAGTCAGATCTTCCACCAAGACATTACCAGTTGGAGTGACGACCTGGGAGGCAATACAACTATAAGGATATGGAAGAAACGCAAACATAACAACACAGTGAGATAAAATCCACAAGTTTTGAGTACCTTGACGCCAGAAAACTCTATGTAGTCAGCTTCGCTAAAATAGTTCCTGCTTCCACTTCTTTGCAAAGAAGATTTATCATCACTATTTAGCTCTCTTGATATGGCTACTAACTCATTAATGCGGTCAGCATATCCACTGCGATAAACAAAGATTAGGTTGGAAGATGATCAGAATTAGGTACAAGGCTTGCTCAAGGACAAATCAGACAATTCTCTAATTTTTCTTTTGCAATCCTCTTTCTACTCTCCAGAAGTTTTTGCCCACTTCATTCCAAATAAGTTTTCATGGGAGATCAATGTAGCACAGAAACGGGAACATGGAAATGGACACGGAGAAATGGCATTCTAAATACAATTTACACAGGGAATTGGCATTTGACATGGGGAAACAGAAACATAGAAACACTCAATGCTGGGAGTTTCTGTGCATCATAATATCATAGTAGGAAGAGTTGTACAAAGCATTTTTTTTAACCGTAAAAAGGAAGGAGGGGTGTGGCTCCTGCCAATATTGAGAGTTAAAAGAAATACAATAAGGTCCCATTTTAAGCATATACTGGCATGAATATTTAATTCCGAGATACCTGAGTCTATTGAGTCGTCTTGAACTTATAGAAAGAGTTCCCAAGGACTGAAAGAGTGATATTATGACACTGGTGTGATATCTTAAGTTGCTCAACATTTTTGCCCTTCCCAAAGTTGAAGAGTCAGGTCTAAGTTGACCAGCAAAGAAGGGCTCAATAATCAAAATAACAGCAACTGTAGCACCAAGATATTTCACCAAAAAGTCTTGAATCATGCCAAACCACCAGTGCTCATGAAGGACAACTCTCAGATGGCTAATAAGATCCTTAAACTTCTGCTGAATGTGTGATTCTTCTCTACGCTCTCCACCGTAAAACGCAATACTTTCTGCATGGGTCCTTAAACGTGAATGAACCCGACGATATTCACCTTCCAATTGTTGTTCTTTGGACATCAATTTTCCAAAAGGAGGAGAAAAGTTTCTAATCATGGTTCCTGCTCCCAACACATAGCCCTGAGAACATTAACATCACATGTCAAATGGAAAATTGAAAGACAGTTATTCATCACACTAAGCTGAAAGGTTACCAAAATCCATTCAGAAGAATAATTCAAAACATCATCAAGAATAAGGACACTAATAAATATTATAGAAAAATAATTACCAATATCCAGAAGAGATATTTTGGGCTAGCATAAGAACACAGGCGCCAAGTGTATAGAAGACCATCAGTAACTGCTGTCAAATCATCCTGTACCAGTTCACTCAACTCTGAACAGAACCTTGGTACATCACTTGCAATTCTTTGCTCAGGGTTAGTAATCCGACCATCGACATGTGATATTTTATAGTATGCCATGTTCTGAACCCAAATAAAATGATTAAGAAATAACTGAGAGAAAATAATATAAGTACTGAACAAAGGCATCAAAATGCTTTCCTCAGGTGATAAGTCAGAAAGTAATGCTCTTTTCTACGCCAAAAAAAACAACAGGCCGCATATTCTAAACCAACAAATGAGAATAGAGTTCATAGATCCTGTAGTAATTACAAGTTCTAGATTATAAACCATGAGTTCCATTGCTGTCCACCAGACAGAGCTTCAGAACATCATCATCTCGAGGAGCGTGAATGCACGTATGTCCATACATTTAGTGGCTCCCCAAAAGTGCATTTGATGTATGGACATACATGTATTCACACACCGCTTTAAATTCCACATAGTAATGCAAGTCATGCCATTTTATTACTTGATACCAAATCAATAGATGCTTTACTGCATGTATCAAACAGAGGAAGCTAGAATTACAAAACACTTCCAACTAAAAAATGGTTCACACGCATGAACAGAATGAAACCACACAGCCTGAAATTATTACCACAATCATCATTTTATATTTGCAGTCACATCTAAGTCGAATCATGACCAAATCGAGGTCAAGTTAGATAATGTTCTTAACACCACCTTTAACATTTACCATTTCCCCCAAAAGAACAAGGAAAACTATCAAAGAAATGAATTGGCTCTTGAAGATCTTTAAGTCCATTTAGTGGGTTTGGGCTGGACTTCATGTGACTAAATCAAAGTGAAGTGAAATACCACCTACAAATAGTTACTATCCCCTAAACAGTAAAAAGTTACAATTATTAACTCAAAATAATACATGGACAAATTTTGTTAACATTACAGCAAAAAGCTTTTAAAAAAAAAAAAGGCAGAGAGAAAAAGACTTACATCTAACGAAAATCAAAGTGAAGTAAACTAGTGTATAGAAATAAATGTTGTCAAATTAACATAAAAAGTGAAGTAATCACCTGAAAGTAATGTGAATGGATACGTTTTGTCAATATTTTTCTGAAACACAGACTTAAGGTCCCAGTTACATACTTTGAAGTAGAATGCATAGTTGATAGAAGAAAACATAATAAGATATTTTCAGATATCAGCCGGAAAAATAATGGAACACGTCGGAGAAAAGCAGCACGGAATAGAAATCCCTGTACTTTTGCTAACCTGTTACTCAAAGCAGTTCTCAACACCTGCAAAAAAGTGCAAAAGCATATTTCTACTCAGTAACCATCAGGTTCATGAAATTGAATGGAAGGCTATCACAATGATGATGTAACCCAACCTAAATCAAAATCAGCACGTGCTCATGAATGAGGCATGCACCAAGTGAATAAATCAATAAACAGACTGAAGGACAAAGGACCAATTCAGCGTACTATTTGTTTACAAGTCAACAAAGCTATGACAAGCACCATGTTTTATTCTATTTCTTCCATTTTCCATCATTTTCATAGCCAATGCACAAAAAGTTAACAAAAAAAAAAAAGAAAGCAAAGGATTTTTCACAGAATCAGTTGATAAAAAATGCACTAAATGATAGAAGATATATAGATTAGGAATAAGAAAAGGTAAGGTAATAAATAAATTAAAGTATACACCTATAAATGACTCTTCTATCTAATTCAAAAGACCATCATGGTGTTCTTTCTTCTATTCTCATTTCTGCAAACTACATTTTTTTTCACAATAAAGAACTCTTTCTTTCTTTTTCTAATTGGATTTAACAGTTAGACGCATGTGGGATAACAGTAAAAATTTTAAAAAAAAATCTACAAAACCAAGCTGCTGGAAGCAAACACTAGTCCTGAAAAGAGAACTCTTAGAAACAAAAAATAAATAAAATAAACAAGGAAAATGGAAAAATCTAAGAAATCCTCAACTCATGATCTAATTTGCATTAGATCCAACTCTCGACAGCCGCAAGTATGAGATTCCCTGAAACCAGAATTCACCCTTGCCCAAGGATCAACTTCCTGGTAAGGCATGAATCCTACCTTATTTTCTTATATGTTTTTTTGTTTCATATATCCTAGTTCTCAACAACAGCGTCCAAAACTTTATTTTGAGTTATTACCAATTTATGTATTTAAAGAAAACAGTTCAGAACATATAATTACAATAATGGCTTCCATCCGCAGAATGAAGAAAGCTATGCTGATCATCCTGCAACTTCAAAAATCAGATGATCTTTTTTTCCTTCAAATGAAACCAACCATGTAAATCTTAAAATGCACACACACACACACACACACACACAAAAGACACAAAGGTTGCGTCATTCTCAATTAAGTTGGCTCATCTTTGAGCCAACATGTGGTTTTCCAAGTGCCAAGGCTCCATCAATTGTCATAACTTAAAAGGGCTGCAGACCAAGGACAACTCTTCATAGCATGGGCCGGAGGCTCCATCAAAATCAATAGATAATGCATAGAATGATCTGATGCAGGGATAAGATTTGTGTAAACTGTCAAATTGTAAGTATTATATGGGCCCTTATGCCTATTCAACAAAAGGAAAGAAAAATTAAAAAGTCAATCGTCTCAAACCCATCTTCAGCTAAGGAAAGCCATGGAAAATATGCTATTGGGAACCCACATCAACAAAAATAAGACGTACCATATTAGTACTACTCTACCTTATCTCATCATCATCTTTCTATATTCAGTTTCGATGCAAAGTTAATTTTGGTTCTCTAACCTTACCATCATTTTGTAATATTCTAGTGCCACACATTAACTTCTGTATGCAACAAAGAGAACCAAAAATTTCACTTATTAAGTCACTTGGATGGAAGAACATGATAAGAAGAACTAAAAAACTGCTTGCAATATGCATCAAACCATTGCTAAAGCATCTTATCACCAACTTCTCCATCATTCAAACACCATATTTTGTTCCTTAACCTACCATCATAGAACAATATGGAAGTTGGACATGAGATAAACCAGTAATGAGAGACTATATTTCTTTAAGTGATTCGATACTTCAAAGCATAATATACAAGCTAGTTAACCTAGAATCAAAGTGCAATATGGAAATTGGACAGGAGATAAACAAGTTTTGATAGGACATTTCTCTTGTCAATTGTTCAATACACTCAACCGCAGGTAGAGTTTCAAAAAATAGCAATTTGATATAATCAATTTACAAAATAAGCCAATTCCTTATATGCTCTAAAGCCAGAATACATTTGTACAGCTATATAACTTCTTTATAAAAGAGAATTAGCAAGAGGCACTTCAACTTGACCTTAAAAACCAAAAAAACAAAAAAGAAAAAGAAAGAACTATCAACACCATACATGAAGGACAAGAAAACTGTGCAGTATATATAGTTCATTTCAAATATTATTGTATGATCGACCATGCTGAACAACCAAGAAATGCCACTAAATACAAGAAAAGCCTAGAGGTATAGATGATCAAAACCAAATATTTTAGTTCACGTATAACATAGACTTACTGCGATGGCTACCATAGCGAAAAGGTCCCTTGCACCTTTTTTGCCCATCTCAGATAAAAGAATTGCAGCTAGGACATGAAGAGATTTCAAACTTCCTTTCTTTTGAGTATTTTTCTTCACATTATCTTTATTTGTAGCCAGCTTGTCAGATTTGTCATTGTCACCATTAAGCCCATTGTAATTACCAAAAGAATCAGACTTTCTACAGCTATGCCTTGACTGCACATATACAGCCGTCCCACCAACAACTAAAATACCAGTTGCTAGCAGTAGAGATTTCCTGTTTCAATTACAAAAATTCCAGTTCATCACTGAAATAGAGATTCTTGAAAGCTGCATACAGCATACTATAGAGAATGTTTTGACAATCTCATTTGTCTGTTGAGGTAGATAGGAGGAATCTATGTCCATCATGATGTATTCTCCTTTCTTTATTTCTTTATATTAAGTTTTCTTTTCTGAGCATAAAATGAAAGAAATGAAACGTGTAAAGAAAAGGCAATACCTTCTGGAAGCCAAGAAGTTTCCACCATACTCAGTTAGCTGCAACAATTGAAGAGAAGGCATGGCTGAAAATAAACCTTCCCCCTACCAAATGCTGTCAGAAGCTTGAATGTCTTCTTCTAAAATTAAATTGGAAAAAATCTGGAATATATCAAATCAAGTAACTCATTTTACAAGCACATAGAGTCAAATAATCAAAATAAAAGGCCCACAACAAAAAGGAAAATATCAAATATTCGATACAGGAACTACACACACCAACGGACAATGGTATATAGACAAGTTCAAAAAACACGAATATGGTAGGTTCTATATGCCAAAGCATAAACTGCAAGTAACGGTACACAAGCAGCAAGAAGAACTACGTTGCAAGAAATCATATTAAATTTATAATTATAGAAGACAGTGACATTTCCATGTTTCAGCAATAAAGTTCAAGGAATGTTATCAGTTTGTAACTTCATTCCATCAACAAACCCAACCACTACTCAATCCAAAAGTTGCATGCTAGGACTAAAAAGTTATCATCATATGCTCCAGCCAAATCATGCACAGTGGAACCTCATCATTTGGATTGCTGTCTTATGAATGCAAGACAAAAAGAGACCATGATGCAAATATATGTACATAGAATGAAATCTACTGGTGTGTATTATTAATAATATACACAAATTTATACCTACAAAAATGCAAGACAGTATATCAAATTCTAAGAAAATACTTACAGTAAGGCACCTTCTGCTAATGCACTAACCATGCTCCATCATATGTAGTAGTTTGCACAAGAACATACTCTCTGAAAAGTATAATTATGAGAAATCAAATTCATACCAGCAAATATGCCTTGCATGTGTTGCTTTTCATCAAAGGTATTATTGTCTGTGGCAATCAGGCAAAAATTGCCTACAACATAGTACAAGAATGTGACTGTGAGACCAAAAACAGCTATAAACACATATTATATCAAATACCGCAATTTCAATTACAATGCAATTAAAATAAATGGAGTAGGTTGAGAAGCACATTCAAAACAATAAGTTGGTACAATCAGTGATAAGCATACCCTTATTCTTACCCTGCAGATCAAGGTTCATAATTCAAACCCAAAATGTCCTCTAAAACTGTTTAAATAAATGAAGGAAAAGGCCTACGAACAAACAGATGCAGCAAGAAAGAATACGATGTCAGCACTTAAAGGTTAACATGCCATAAAGGTCTTGCATCCAACTTGCCATTCTAGGTTTAGTTGTTTAACACCATTTGTTAAATGATAGTAACACAAAAACATCTTGCAGCATATTTATCAAGATTATCACATAGTTAACACATCCTGTGGACAACCATATCCACACTCCAAACAACCTTGCCTTGTGCGGCATTTGGTCTATCAATTTAAAGAACAACTCATCTGTGGCTGTTGCCAACTAATGAACCTAAATCGGAATGAACAAATGTCCACCTTCTAAAGACTAGCTAAGCAATGTGGCCATTTGGTCTATCAATTTAAAGAACAACTCATCTGTGGCTGTTGCCAACTAATGAACCTAAATCGGAATGAACAAATGTCCACCTTCTCAAGACTAGCTAAGCAATGTGGCCATTGTCCATTAAAATGATAAGAATCTTGAGCTTCTAACTGAGTCATAACTGATTTGAGCATGGGGTAATTCTCTTCTATGCCTCAAATTTGGACGGACCACAGCTATGAAATGCCTTCTCCAGGACCCCAATTTCGTATCACAATTTGGGAAGAAGAGATATTTCAGAGCCATAAGTGCACAACAACCTTTTCTACAACTTATTGAGAGTCCCTAAACTTTGCAATTCCAGTTCCCAAAAAAGAAAGCGCTAATATTTACAATCCAAATCCACTTAGTTAAGTTAAGAATGATAAAGCTACATGATCCAAAGAATTGTTTTTCTTTTTTCTTTTCTCCAATTAATTAGTCAATGGACGCTTTTCAGTTGAACAAACCAAATCATTTCAAAAAAAACTAAAGAAGAATTGAGAATCAAACATGCAGCAGAGCCTAGACAAAATTGATACTTCTCACAGTATACCAAATTCCAATATGAAAAACCTATCGTAGGCTAAGTTTGACATAATGCATAGCAGAAATTAAGTGCATTAAAAGTCATTCAAAAGTTAAACAAGAGAAGAATATTCTCAAACTGGGTCCTTTTGGTGACACAAATATCTAGTTGTACAATCTGACAACTAACAATATCTCATAAACAGCAACACTACTGCCTTCACCTTACACCTTCCTTCCGTGCACAACCTTTCTCCTCATCCTCCTGTACCTTCCACTTCTCAAACTCTAATTTCCCATTATATTCCATAATGATCCAATCTCATTTGCAGAATTTTGTTTACATAAATTGTGTAAAAAAGAGTGAAGAGCAATAACTGGATGACACAGAAAGATTTGAAATGGCTAGCGGAGTAATCAACACCCTACACTTTGAATTGGAATATGAAAGAGAGAAAGAGAGGAACTGCTTGACCGAATTGCTTTTCCAGATAAATACTCCTCGAAGATTCTCTAAAAGCCTAAGTGCAAAATTTATTTTCCACAATAAACTTAGCTTCCTGACCAACTGTAACAGCTAACAATTTATCAACCCAAAGAGAGATACAAAAATCAAACCTGAGTTTTTGTTGTGACATTCCATTTATTCATTTCTCACTAAGTAAGTAAGCCTATACGGAATCTCTATAAGTTTAAAAACAGCAAACAATAGCTCGTATTCAATTAAATAACACGAGTCTAGCTGAAACAATTCAGCTTAATTCAATTCACCAATGAGCAAATTTTTAGTAAGATACAGCATACCTTAGCAGACGATAACCAAAACGACATCATCGCTGAAAACGGCACTCATTCCTCTCTATCTCTCTTTCCTTCACTGCAAAATAACAATGATTGATATGAAACCTGCTGAGAATTTCAATCAATTAGGAAGAGAAGATCGAATCGAAACCCTAAAATTTGATGTTAGATTTTGACCAAACTCTCTAAATTTTGTAGAAGACAACCGAACAGAAATGCTAACAGAGGAGAAACGGAAAAGAGTTTGTTTTTTCTTATTTTTTTATATAGAAGCTGAGACTAAAGACGGAGAGAGGATGAGAAAATGGGCAAGTATCAATTTCATAATATTTATTGCAATTTTTAGAGTATTAATATTAATTTCGTCTTATTATATTCATGTACCTAGAAGATTTATTCAATAATATTAATTGTTGGATATTAATATAGAAACTATTAATTATATATTAATTGAGATAATAAATAATTTTAATTTAAATAATAATAAAAATAAAAGTTTGATCGTATTTACTAAGAAGATATAAAAAAATAAAATATGTTGATATTTTATGACATTTTATTTAATACTCTGATTGTTTCATTTTGAGTATATGATTTAATAAGATAAGCGTGTTAAAAATTTAATTAATAAAATTCTTTTAATCTTTTTTTTTATTTTTTAATTTATTAAAATATTAATAAAAATACTTTATTTGACAAAAAGTTAAAAATATTATTATAAAAAAATATATTATTTATATGTATAAATTAAAAAAATGTTACAAGATATAAATAAAATTATTATTTAAATAATGCTAATTACATTTTTTTTTTTATTTCTTTGTTATTTTCAAATATTTGCCTCTTCTCATCGTAAATGATTTGTCGATTGAGCAATGAGCTCAACAAGTTTCAGCCTATGAAAGAGAGTGATTTAGATACGCAATCATCACATCTATTTTGTTGCGTCACGTCTTATTTATTGTAGTAGTTAGTAGCTTGACATTACTATAATTTTACATATGTAATAATAACATAGTTAATATAAAATATTTTATCGAATATCTGTACCTGAATTAATAAAAATTGACAATTAACTACTCACTTCCATTATAAATATTTTTTAAAATAATTACATTTGCATTACGGAAATTATTAAAAAAAACTTTAATTTTAAGGGAAAAATAGTTGTTTTTGACTGAGTTACCATTCTATCATTACTCTAAATACTTATTAACATTTATTTAATACATATAAAAGATAAAGGTAAAGAATTAATATTTTAATTTTTAAAATGACAATTTTAGTAGAATAAAAAATTTCAAATGAACCAAAATGGAATGGAGATAGTGATAATATATTAATTTATTTATTAAAAAAATATTTAAAAAATTCTTACATAACTAACTTTAAAGAATGTTTTTCCTTCTTTTTTAAGAAAAAAAATCTCTAGAATGTCTGTAGTTAATAATGACG
Source organism: Jatropha podagrica (assembly GCA_947857235.1). NCBI lineage: Eukaryota > Viridiplantae > Streptophyta > Magnoliopsida > Malpighiales > Euphorbiaceae > Jatropha > Jatropha podagrica. The sequence goes on from CANUEP010232434.1 coordinate 44,081, forward strand.
GCAAGAATTAAAAATGTTTATATAAGGAATCAATATTTATTTTTGAAGCAACGTCTCAATTTAAAAATAAGAAAACTATATATGATTTTTGGTTAGATGAAAAATAATTTAGATGTAATTTAATAAAATAATAAATATACTGTTAATAAAGTATTAATTGAGGTGAAAAGCAACCTAATTTTTATAAAAATAAGAATGAAATTTCTATATTTAGAAAAATCACTTTATATTTACTAATTTTGCGAGACTTTTATATTTTATATTTAACGGAATAACAGTTATTGTAGAAGTGCAGGGTTAAATCAACGTTCAACAAAGTAACGCACTTTTAATGACGATGGCTTTGTTGCCTTGGAAGAGTATATATAAAAAAATAGATGTTGTGCCACGTGGGAAAGTTGGCCCGTGTTTAGCGCGCTTGCCAAGAAAATGACGTTTGATGCACACTACAAACAACAGTTGACGGTTGGATAGAATCGCGGTGCGTCAACGTACTTCGATATCCTAAACGGCTAAACCTAACACAATGGCGTTTGACGATCCTTTTTGGAGGAGGCATTATACATGAGCGACGAAAAAGCCGCCTGCCTATAGACAACGCCGTTGCACGTTATTATGCTAATCTCTGTTTGGACGAGGCAAGCAAATTTTGTTTTTCTTACATTTCAAAGGGAAGGATAATTCCTTAAAAAAAGAAAAAAAAAAAGGGAAGGATACAAATTGTAGAGGTTTGAAAGGTAAATTCCCAAATGTAAATAAGGGCACCGCTGAAGTTAAGATATAGAAGAAGTGGGATAAAACTGTACAACATATTTTTTTTTTTAATACCTGAAAAGATTAAAATCTGAATCTATAATCATATGATCGTATATCCATTTATTGTTAGATTATGATTTGATGTGTAAATTTTACAAAATTTAATTAGAAGAAAATTATATAAAAATGAGGGCCCAAAATTATTGGAAGGGCATTAAAAATTTTAATTGGATAAGGTTCGATATTAATTAAAAGTTTATGAATGCATAAAAGCACCTACTAAGTTTATGGATTGATAAAAATATAATTGATAACGTTAATTTTATTTATTGAAAAATAAAAATAATTTAATTTTGACTAATAATGTTAATTTTTTATTTAAATTTAAATTCTATCGTAAAAAATAAAAAAAACTATATAATATAATATATAAGATAGATATTAGATATGATAAAAATATAATATTTTAATTTTATTGATTACAAACATAAACATAAATTAATTTTAATTTATTATATTATTATATTATTAAACATACACATTTAGATACGATAAAGATATAATACATTCAGTTATTATTTTTAATAAATCTTTAATTTGACTGGATATAATTATTTAGTACAAATACTTATTTTACAAAGAATTAAATATAATTTATTTATTTATTTATCATATTATAAGACTTATTGTTTGATATATAAAATAAAAATAAAACTCACCGTAAATATATAAAATATAAAATTAAAGATATAACACATTATATTAGCAAGCCATATAACATGTTTGAAAGAAACTTTTTTCTCTAAAAAAGAACTACTGAAAATTTAATTATATACTCATCGAATTTAGTAAAAAGAAAAAAATCAAAATTATAAACAATAATGGCTGACTATCTATAATATATAAACTAAAAACATAATAAACCAAGTCAAGCTAATCCTCATTTTGAAATTTTTTTTCTTGTATTTCACTTTATTTTATTCGTTTAATGTATTTTTATTTTAAATTTTTATTTACTTTATTGTTTTGGAGTTTTAAATATCTTATTTTGAAAATTGATGACTTTTTATTGATAAGATTTAAATTATTATAAGAAAATTTAAATTACTTAATAAGTAATTTTGTTTAAAATTGTTTATCAAATTATAATAATATTTATAAATTATTCTTTCCTTAACAAGTTATTTGATTATTGAATTTTTTTATTTTATTATACTTGCACAAAGTATCCGGACCAATCTCCATTTAACGATCCGCAAATTTAACTAACCTCCGATCACTCTCGAAAGCCAAGGGGTTAACCGGGGGGAGAGAGATGGGAGTTCGGGTTGTGGAGGATCGTTCCCATAATCTAAGTTATAGTGATCAACTTCACGAATGCTTTTTGTCACTGAACCACCTGTTCAATTGATGCTATTAGATTTTTTATAATATAAAATGTTCATATATAATATTGTAATTTGATTAGTTATAATTATTTAAAAAAATACATATTCGACAAAGAATAAATGAAATTTATTATCATTTATCAAGGAATATATTATAAGGGTTATCGTTTGATATAAAATGAAAATAAAGCTCACTAGAAATATATATATATATATATATATATATATATATATATATATAATAAAATTAAGATATAATACGTTATGTTAGCAAACTATAAGATGCAGAAAGAATTTTTTTTGTTCAAAAAAAGTAACCATAAAATTAGTTATATGCTCAAGGTTTTAGCAAAAAGAAAAAAAAATTATAAACAATAATAGCTATCTATCTATAATATATATTATTATTCTATAATACAAATTCAAAAAACAACAATTCAAGTCAAGCTAATCCTCATTTTGAGAAAATTTTATCATATTTCACTTTTATTTCATTTATTTAATGTATTTTTTATTTTTAATGTTTTTTAAAAAAGTTTGTAAATTAATTCTTTTTGGTTGTATTAGGTTGTTATTTCCTTAATTCTTCTGAACCTTAATGGAAAAATTATAAAATAAATTTCTCAATATGCACATTGAATTAATAACGGGCTTGTTTTCCATAATAGGAAATTCATTGGTATAAAATTACACATTTTTTTGGTTTTTTTTTAAACTAATGTAATAAAAATTTATTAATTTTGATTAATAAAATGTGAATCATTATATCATTTTGATTAATAATAGGAAATTTTGATAGAAATCATTATATCATTATATGTTCGTAAAAGGGAATCATTGACATGGCGCTTCCTTAGAAGAGTGAAATCCTCTCGCATTTTAGTATTTGCTTTTTACTCATTTGAGAAAACTCACTAATCATATTTAAATATGTAATTAATGATGAGAAAGCCGACTCATTATTAAATTATTTTAATGATGCATTTATTAATCGAAATCTTTGAGGATTATAAGAGTCTTTTCAACTTCAAATTTAATAGATTTACACTGTTTTCAAAAATAGGACACTAATGAGCAGAAAGTTGTCTCCATCTTATTCATATGCTAAGTCCAGAAAGAAAAGTATCGAATTCGTTCGCTATAACGAAAATTTGAGCCTATATTAATGAGGTGCATGTCAATTTAAAAGCAATTTTTAAAGATGAGATACAACAATATAAATTTGTGATTGTATTATAAAAACTTTCTAAGAAAAATAGTCATATTCATATTCACGTCAGTAAAATTGAGCGCATTTTTATATTATGTGTATACACAAACTCCACGAAAGAATTTCAATTTGGATTGTTCAATAATTTTTAAATTTGTTCTTAGATTAATAAGATGTAACATCGCATAAAAACTTTTTTTTAAGTAAGTGCAACAATTAAAATGTGTAATCATATTAGAATATCCGACTCATGTAATACTCTTATTCATGCTCACATTTATAAAGTTGTGCACATTTCTATTGAATTACTAAAATATAATACTTACTAATACTTTGAAAACATAAATTCATTCTTTGTCCGATCTACATTTTATCTACGGATATTCTTATTGATTGAACCGAAATAAAGACAGTAAAAGAAGTTATTGAAAGAGATTTTAAACTTTATCTTTTGGCATTCATCCCAAAATTTCCATTTAAAGTAAAATTTTTTATATAAAATAAAACCCAAAATGAAAATTTTCTTTCAAATAAGAGGACTGAGCGAGTATTTGAGTTTTTGAATAGAAAATATAACTCCCTCTTCAATTTCTCTCCTCTTCTTCGATGATAATTGTACATGAATTAGGCAAAATTTATTGTTGTTGGAAGAATTTATGACTTTTGTGTGAATACGAGATTCCATAAATTTGTGACATACGACCCACAGTTTCCCCTTCTTAATTAAGTTTTAGCAATTTTTTAATTTAATTGTTAATCTTCATTTCCTTCTCTTTTACCGTCAAATAACTTACACGAATGAGAAAATAAATTTACCCTTTTTCTTTTTGTCACCTTTCTAATTATTCTTACAATATATGTAATAATGCTTAAAAGTTTCAAATTATATATATATATATGCTTTTGTATGTCATTCAATTCAGAGCGCGGTTTTGCAAAAGTTGGTGCTTAAAATAAATGATGCGTGAGGATATGTGGCTACGTCTTGTGGAGTCAGATGCTGCAGAAGAAGTGGTTCATTTTTCTACGGGCAAAGATGACGTATTTTAATTTTCATAACTCAATTTCTGCTTTTAAATACCATAACTATAATATTTTATGTACCTGATCTTATAAATCCTGCTTTTATTTTTAAAAAAAATATCTTTCCTACCAAATTGAATTTTCTTCTCTATACAGGAGAATTAAGAAAATATTATTTCCTCTTTGATATTGTTATTTTTTTAATATTATTTTTATTTTATTTTATATAAAAAAAGATACAATTTTATTTTAGAGAATCTGGCAACATGGGATAAATTTTATAATCAAGTGTACGGGCAGAAATAAACTCATTTTATCAAATAAAATGTCACACCCAGAATTGGAGAAATCTGAAACTGCATATCTTCTTATACTTTTTTTTTCCAACATAAAAATATAAAATTTCCAACTAATGTAATCATCCAAGTATTAATAATTCAAATATCCAAAAGGGTTTTATATACACAAAAGTTCTTCAAGTCACTCAAAAAACAGCTTCACATCCTCTAGGCTACCATTGTTCTCTACACTCAAAAACCTTCTCTTCCATTTTCTACAGTTGAAATAAACAAGAATTGGCAACACAAATTAAAGAAATGAGAGAAATTACAAAACAATTATTATCTTCTAAACACAAATATGACCAATTACATATTCCTATTGAACTCATTTATCATGAAACCGAGCAAGATGTAGCAGGTGTTTCAAAGTCAAATATGACCATAAAGGGTGAAAATATTTTTCATTCATTCCATCTTTTCTATCATCCCATCCACGTTCAAGATTCATCTTCCGCAAGCTGAACATTGAACCCATGCTTTATGTCTGTACCAAATCAAACGCATAAAATTTAGGAGTTAAAAATGAAATAAGTATGTGCAGTTAGGCACAACATGTCAAGCATTGGATAAGCATTTGTATTGCATGGAAAAATTTTATCTAGACCGAGTTCATGGCTCTACTCATGAATCAAAATCAATGAAAATAAGATTTCTTATTGAAATGATGGTATTTTTTACCATAAGCTAAAAAAAAAAAAAAAGAGACAATCGAAACATTTTTTAGAAAATCCTTCATATAATTGAATTGATCCATAGCCACTGGCTATGGCCCCGGTCTAGACAGGTAATTTCATATACTGCAGTTGAACATTAGTCGACTAAAGATGAAAAACTTAGTGCATAAATTTGACCCTATATTTTCAACGATTTTCCTCGTGGCCCTTGAAGTTTATAGGTAACTCAGCATGACCATGTACTTTCATATTTCAGCAACAACTATGCTCCTCGCTAAAATGAAATGTGAAAATGTGGAATCATAATTGAACCCCTACAAAAAAAATTCATTTTGACGAGGAACATAATCATTATTGAATTGTAATAGTGCAAGGTCATGACTGCAACCCCGCAAAGTTTAGGAGACTACAATGATAACCAGCCAAATGAGTGAGATTTATGCATTAGGCCAAGATGAAAAGGTCATTACAAAATAAAATACATGCTATGCATGCAGCACTTGAAACTCTAATTTGCCAACAAATAGAGTGGTTTGATGAGAAATGGACAATGTGATAATTCATTTCATTATTCAAAATCTCTTAGATTCAATGCCTAGTTTGTGCAGAAAAATGTAGATTATTAATGAAATATTATCTATGGCAACCCCACACAGTATGAAAGTTACACGAAGCAGGCCATTATCTGATAAGACAAATAAATACAAATCGAACTAGGCTGCTAATGATGGATAAATATTTGAACACCATTGCATCCTATAATTTGCTCGTCAAAGGGTAATTTGATAGTCAATGTATGTTCTCAATAGACATGAATGTACTGTACAACATAGCAGTCAACAGCCCAACAGCGAATCCACAACCAGAAGGGGCAGATCAGCAAATAATTAAAGGCATTGCAAACCTTTTATTATGCAAAACAGTAAGAAATTTTCACACCACATCGCAAAATTTATATTGCTACCTACTTATTTTTTATAGTGCACAACAAATTTAATTTGTTCAAATGAGAATGTGATTAGTCACTTGTTACGATAATTCAATCGGATGAACCATGAAAATCTTCTTATGGACATATCATATGGTCAAATATTGCAATTTTTACAAGTTTTCTTCTATTCTTTGAAAGTTTAACACTAGGTAAACAATAATCATGTGGAATTACTTACTAAGAAATGCGGAATGTTACCTTTTAATGAAGGCTTATCATATTTATCTTTCCTCTCATCCTCATTCTTCCATTCACTATCATGGTCATCGTCCCCCATTTCGTCTCTTCCATCATTTCCAATGTCACTTTCACTAGCAGTTTCCCATTCTGAATCATCACTATCTTGGCGATAAACATCACCAGCATCACCCTCACAGTGGACACCTCCATGTTTGATAGCTGCCTCTCTAAATAACCAGGCCGCACGCATCTGCTTCTTGACAAGGCGCTCAGCATAGTCAGGAACTTTATTTTGCCGCAGACATAGATCAGGATCATTTGATTGAGAACATTCATTAATGAACAAAATGGCATCTAGCAAGCTCTCTTTAGCTAATCCCAGCATATCATAAGCCTGGGCTCTTCTCCATAGGCTTTTTGCATGACGATTAAGAGGGTTGTGAAGACAAAGTGCACGTGTAGCATCACTTATAGCAGCCAAGGGTTGTTGTAACAGAAGATGACATTGAGCTCTGTTACTGTATAGAACAACTCTCTCTTTCTTGGATCTCACTGGACACAGTGACAATGCTTCAGAATACTTTGATGCAGCTCCAGATATATTTCCTGATGAGAACAGGGAATTTCCTTCAAGCTTGACCACTAATGCTGCTGCCTGCTTAATATGTAGATCTTCTTTTGGCATATTCTTTTCCCATTTCAATCTTTGTTTTGAACTTAACAGTTCTTCAATCAGTTCTTTTGTGCGGTTACTAATAGAGTTACGCCCTGTCCCTTGTGACTGGATACAATCCTGAAGAACATTAACAATGGAATCCCCAAGCTTTTTATGATCACCTAGAGCTGTTATCTCCGCAAGGTCTATAAGTGCAGGTACTGCCTTATCAATCACCTGTCCATGGGTCCAACGACAAGCAAAAATTGCAATGAATATCCAAAATAAATATCTAATGGTTATTTCAATTAATATGTGGAGATGTTTTTCAGGCATCAAGCTATCTGTTTCATCTATATGAATTGAAGTCTGCTCTAATTTGTTTAACACTGGTTAAGCAGGATGATTCTAAGATTCCGTTTAGTGCTGAAAAAACAACGCAAAATTAAACACCCAAATATCAAATAAACAAAGGATTTTAATTCAGTATTATCCCTGTTTAGTATAAATAAATTTGAAGTAAACAAATATGAAAATAGTTGTATATTCACTTAGAAATTATAAAATTTGGTTTAGTTATGTTGGATTCCATAACATTGAATTTATGAGTAAAATGAACATTTTCATCCATACCAAATATGAAAATATAAATTCCAATGAAATTTACAAAATTTTATGATAGGATTTCTTTTTTTTTTTTTGGGTTACTGATTGTGATAATATTATACAAAAAGACCTAAACTAATATACAAAAGGCCAATGAACTTTGGCTCCGTGATATTGGAGTCATCTACAGCTATGAGGTAGTGGATTCAAACCTTGATGCAAGTTAAATTAACCAAAAAAAAAAGGCATAAAATTGCATTGTTTTTGTAATACACCTTGCAAACGACTTGCAAGCCCAATTCAAAATATCTGAATTGGCTATTGTGGCTTACATGCAAACATGCGTGCAGACACACAAATGTACTTTCATTAGGATTTGATGAATTCTCATAAGAGTGTTCATGAGATCAATTGTATTGAGATTAAGACTTTGGGCAACTCTATTTTTTCTATTACAACTTGTATCACTATTAGTAAATTTCTTCACTCCACCCATGAATAAATATTATAGATATGTAATGGGTGCTTATATGATTTTTATGATGCTTTTTTATGCCTAAAGAACATAGGATTGGAGGCGAGTTGCAACAAAATGCATGGTTAGAGTTCTCTGATTAAAAATCATAGTGGAAAATTATGAAATGTCTAAATTCTTTTAGTTCTCTAATTTTGGGGTAACTTGTACCAATATTTATTTTTATTATGGTCATAAAACTTCAATATATAGCAATCATAAGGGAGATTTTATGTCGCTTTCAATTAGGAGTGATCTACAGAAAAAAAAAAAAAAAGGGAAGATTCGGTTTTTATAAACTTGGTCTTTGCTTGCATCTCACTTCCAAAAGTTTGATCACTCACTTCATCCATAATTTCCAAAATCAGTCAGCAAAACTATCATCAATACAATTTGGAAGATAAATTTCATTGTAATAACAACACAGGAAAGTAAAGAGAAAGAACATATCATGTAAGTATTCAATTTACCTTATGACAAGTATTTGGATCTTGAAGCAACCAAAGAAGACAATCTATAGCCATATATTGCCAATCATCAGATGATCGAGCGATGTTGCACAATGCCTCAATGATACCAGGACAGCTAGCAACAGGTCCCCTACCAAGCTTATGATGGCAAACTGTTCTTAACAAGCCAATACCAGCAGGTGAATTTTCATTAACGAGTCCACCCCACATGCCAGGCAATTTCACTAAGAATTCAGGCTTGCATATGGTTGGAAGAAACTCAGGCTTGAAAGCAAAGCAATTAATAAGCTGAAGTGACCAGCATTGCAACTGACTGGCCCATTCCTCTGCTTTCCTAGACTCCATTTCAACGCCTCCCATGCCACGAGTAAGCAAATCACAGTGATAACTTAGTCGTCTATCAACATATTGGTAGAAATGTGAGTAAACTATTTCTAGTGAACTCATTGCAAGTTGAATAGAAAGCTCAAGGATTTCACCATGACTTGCCACGGCAGGAAAAGTGCTGGCATATGTAGCCAAGTGACCAAGAGCTCGTACTGCTACCCTTTGTTCGACCCATGTCAGCCTCCCCCTTAAAAGCTCAACCAGGGGAGGAATAACACCTGCATGGACAGCACTTTCTGCAAATTCTTCCATATTCATGGTGTAGGATCCAATAATATGAGCAGCATAATAAGGAATATATATGTTTTGATCATGAGAAAGCCACCGGCGATTCTTTAAGCCCTTCCATATAAGTGCTGCCATGCATTCAAATATTCCCAGTTCGATGAACTCAGGATCATTGGGATGTGCCATGGCAGTGTTCCAAAGGCCACTGATTGGAAGAACCTGGCCATCATCATCTTGTGAAGGAAGTTCCCTGAAAAATTTCAGTATACTTGCTCTTCGCTTACTTGGATTTCCTTCCTTCATGACACAGAAAAAACATCCTGGGTATGGACAGTCTGGTGATACTTTATCCATGTTCACATGAACTAGGGATTCACACGCCACCAACTCAATTCTTCATTTATTGGGTGAATTGCAAAAATATTTTCAGCACTGCATAAAAATGACACCTCAGTTACACATATAATAATAGAATGAATTATATAACAGCAGCAGCAATAAAGGTCAGTCTACAACCTTTTTTTTTACTATTTTTTATTTTTTTTGTATTTTCAAGTAAAGTTATACATGCTTTCGACCATTGGAGAATCATAGTATCATACAAACCTTTCATTAGAAAAGCACAAGTAGTATTTCAAACATTCAATGAGTAGTACTTGTTGAAAAAGTTGGGAAGAATTATTAACAATAAATAAATTTGTCCAAACTAATTTTAGATTTGGGAAAGAATAAAAACAAGGGCAGCTTTTTCCACATATTCCTATTTTCCAGCTCAAAATCATTGAAACAAAACTGTTTAATAATCCAGATATCATGATCTTCACGAACTCATTGTCATGCACTAATTCATGAAATTTGCTTACTCCCATTTTCATGACCGAGTCTCCAGAAGTGTATATGCGTGAAATTGATAGCCAATAAGAAAACAGTTAGTTCTAAAAACAGCAGCTGATCCTTATCATTATCTAAATTCACATAAAACAGGAAATTGAAATGCAAATTACTGATTCTTATCACATAAACAACAATTAATAAATGAAATTTAAAAAAAGAGACATTTCATTTTGAACACTTTTATTCGTTATAAGTAATGAAGCAATTCCTTCAGCTGCTTAAAGCAAGAATGCAAGACCGATTATCCTATCTATTCCCTTAACATGAAAAAATATGTCACAGAATTGATAAGAATAATCACAGCAGTAAACAAATGGTACCACAATCTCTTCTCACATAAAGCAAGCGACTAAAAAAATAATTAGATCTAAAACAAGAACAGAACTTTAATCAATTAACTAGAAACAGAGCAAACTCAATTCTATAAATAAGATCCAAAACCCATAATCCACCGATCCCATAAAGCAACAAAACCCAACTACACAAACAGCTAATTCAAGCTCCAAGATCAATGCTATCTGATGCTGCTAAAAATCCAAAAATAAGTACTCATTTTGAGAACAAAGGGACCCAAAAAAATTGAATAACAGAGAAAATGAGATACCTAAGATTTTGGAGGAGCCAGTGTCCGTAAAGGCTAAGCTAGAGAGAAGTGGAAGGAGCGAGTAGCAGCATTAAAATTCAGCAAGCAAAACGCAAAAAGCAGAAAGTAAAGCACTTTTCTCTTTCGCGTTGTGTGAAGGCGGCTTAGAGACAACACTTGCTTCCACTGTCTCTTGTCGCAGAGTTTGGAGACGCTGATCGTTTTTTTTGGACTCGTTTGATTCTGACAACGGAGAGAGGTCGAGAAGAAGGATTAAGGATCTTGTAATGAAAAAAAAACATTACTGTTTTAATGAAATAGCAAAAATATACGAAAATGATCCCCACTTTTGTACTGTGGTCACGCGCGTGAATATTGTAAAGAATCCAATTGTATAACCGCGTGGATGAAAAATAGAGAGAAAGCGCGTGGAGATATTGACATGGAAAATAAGAAGGTTTTGAAGCATGGGCCAGGCACTTCCGGTATTATAATTGCAGGAACAGTAACAAGGGACGCTTTTTTTTTTTTTTTTTTTTTTTTTAAAGACTAACAAGGGCTGCTTTTAGTTTGTGGGTTATGGTCCCATTTCCTGGTCCGAGGGTCCTCTTCACCGTTTTGAATTTGCCAACCGAAATTACAAAAATACCCTATAGAGTGAAATTATGACGTGAAAAATGCTTAATTTCACCTGTCGTAACTCTACTATATCACCTATCACATATCCTCAAAAAAATTCCTCAAACTCTAATATGCATAATGCAAAAGTGGATACTAGAAAGATTACGTGGACGACTAAGTCATATTTGCATTTAGTTTTTTTTTTTCTTGCCACATGGACTTTAAAATTGATATTTTTCTAGGGCTTATCTCAGTCAGTGTAAATCTACTTAGCCCAAATTCAAATCTATTTGACTCGATAGAATTTAATTCGACTCAAAATTTAATAAATATAAAAATTTTAGTCTCAATGTTGACTAGATAAAACCCTTAACTCGACTAGAAATTCAAATTTAATTTGAAAAATTTTAAATTTGAGTTCAAATCAAAACTTAAATAACTTAAAATAATATATATATAAGGTTGATGAGTTTTCGAACTGAACATTGTTAACTCAACCTCAGCTCATTTTCTAAATAAGGTGGTTCAAGCTCAATTCGAGTCGAGTTCAAACAGTTTGTGAGCAGACTCGGCTTATTTATATCCCTAATCTCTCTTACATTTGTCCTTCTCCTAACTCAATTAGCCCTATTTGATCACACAACGAAGTAGAACGAGATTGCATCTTCTCCTCTGCCTTTTATCTTCTACTTTTATCTCTATTGTGACTCTCATCCATCTTGTATCTCTCTCTCTTTTCGACTTGTAGCCAAACTATCATTCTCAAGCTAAGAAACTAATGCGTGATCTCTAATATCCTATTAGACGGAGCTAGAATCTGAAACTGGGGGCCAAAAGAAAAGTCTTAAAAATTTAGGGGCGAAATCGAAAAAAAAATCCATTGTTTTAGGGAAAAGTTCAAAACCATAATATATATATATATATATTTTTTAATAAACCATGTAAATTTGGTTTTGATTACAATTTTCAATTATGTGTTGAAGGTCCTATTAATTTTTTTTTAAATAATTAAATCCATTTATAATGATAATTTGGCCTAATAATAGGATATTAGTTATCAACTTTGACGAAATAGATAGAAGCAAAATTTTATTTTTAAATTAAGATATAATTGGTAAAAATCAAATTGTAAATGTAAAAAAAGATTTGGATTTTTTACTAACAGACCTATTGAAATACTTAGCTTGAGTTATAACTAAGGAAAAGATTTACTGATTTCCTAATTTTATTTAATCACAACAATTTAGGACCCACTCCTTGAAATGTCCTAACGGGAAACATTGTATTATGGGGACAAACAATAACTTCTCTACAATCATTAAAGACTACCAAAACAATAGAATTAGGATTGATTTATCCGTTTCTAAGTCCGGAAAATATGAGAAAACCTCGAAAATGAGAAAAATAAATGTTTAAAAAAATTAATTAGAAAATGAGAAAACTTATAAAAAAATAAAAATAGAAATACTTGAAGGAGAGAGCGTCAATTAAGTTGTTTGAAGATTTTTATTGTTTCAGAACATATATATATATATAGTAAAAGCAAAAAAATATTTATTTATATATTTGCATTTAAACTTAAAAATATTGATCCTTAAAATATTAAAATATTTTAATTTTATTTATAAATTGGTGAACTTTTCAATTTTTACTCTCTTAAATTTTGAAAATTTAGATTTAATGAAATCATTTTTTTAATTATGAGTTTAATTTTGTTTTTTCTGTCATTTTAAAATTAATTGCCAAACAAAATTGTTTTTATTGAACACTTCTGCTTTTAAGCGCTACTTTAACTACTAAAAGCTAACTGTAACAATTAACATCTGACAACTAACAGCTGCTAAAACAGTTAAATTTACGAAAAGACTCTAAATATATCTAATATTGGATGAATACAATTTTTTTTTTCTCAACAAATTTCCAATTATAAAAAAATAAAATGGTAAGACTATGAATCAAGAAATTTCATGTTTTATTTTAATTTTTTTGGAAACTATTGATATTTTTCCATTTCATATTGGTCCCAGTATTAATTGGTTGATATATTAGCTATTTTAACATTATTCAATGGGACATATGGTTTTGTTTTTCAAATAACTTTTAATTTTTTTCTTAAAAAGAACATATTGGAGTAAGTTGGGTATATGAAATATCCTATAATAAATACATAAATAGCTGCCTCACATCACATGTCTTGTAGTTGTGCTTAATTGAAAACATTGATTTCAGCTGAATAATTTGGATGTTGAGAGTTTGATGTATACTCATAGCTATAGCTTCAAATGGGGACCACTCAAAGCAAATAAATTGCCTTTGGTGGCAAACATAGAAATATTTCTATATGATGTAACATATTTAATAGTGATAATCCTTCTTTACAACATTATGTAATATTTATCGCATTTGAAAAAATATTTATCACCTCTGTGATTTTAAGAAGTAATAAGTTTTTTTTGCTATATTTACCCTTTATATTTTTGTTCTCAAAATCTCTCCACCATTATGTTCGGTCAAAACATAACAATTGAAGAGTCTAAAATTTAATTTAAAATTTAAATATATTAAATTAAAGATAGTATAGTTAATTTACTTAATAATTTATTAAAATCTAGACAAATTTAATAATTTTCTCAAGGGATATGAAATTTCAAATATAACAAATATTATGAAACAGAAGTAGTAATTAGTTGTGTTATAATCTCTATTTTTATCTCCTAATTATATATCACTTTTATTTTATAATACTTGTCATATTTGAGAAAATATGTTGTCTTAAAATATCTGTCACATTTGTTGTTTCAATGAGTAATAAATACTTTTTTATATTTACCATTTATATATGACCAATAATTATTACTTCAATTAGTGATTTTCTTAGATAATTATGATTAAATTAAAGATAATATAATCAATTCCCAATAATTTATTATAATGTTGATAAATTTATTAGTTTTATTGAGAAACGTGATATTTCAAATGTGATATGTATATGAAATAAATGTAGTATGTATATTAAGAATGGTTTAAAAGTTTTTCTCCGTCTAATTTTATTTTGTATGGTTTGACAAAACATGCATATTAAGAATTTAGTCAATAAAAATTATTTTGTCACTCCCTATACTTAACTAATTAAGATATTAATAAAAGTCATTCATTTAATAAATAATTATAAAAGTTATTATAAAAAAAATTAATTATTTATATTTTTAAATTTAAAAACTTTGCAAACATTTTGATACATACAAAAATAAATAACAAGTAAATAAAACCGGAGAGAGGAGAGGAAGTATAATTTTTTTAAGACAATAGTTCAAAATTTTACTCAGAACATACTTTCCATGTCCTTTTTGTTTTGTGATTGAAGAATTGATGAAGGTAAAACAAAAGAAAAAGCCCAAATAAAAAGCCCACGTTAACTCATTGAACAGTTATTGGGAAAGCCCAAATAATAGATCACCTGCTGGTCCATGATGAAGATATAGATCTCCCACGTTTTATATTGACCCAACTCAAACTTTAATTACATTGATACGTTGAAGCAAATGACCTTTTATAAACCGGTCAAATCCGGAACCAAACCGTAGTCAACGGTTTAAGGTTATAAACCGTAAATGAAATAGACGGTTTAAGATTTAATTATGAATCTTTATATTTAAAAATTAAAACCGATGGTTCCGGTTTGAAACCATTAAAAAAAATATCACACATCACATATAATTTTTAATTATTAAATCAATTTTATTTTTTATCATTAAATATAATAATTTTACCATGATCTTAAAAATTTATTAATATAAATATAAATTAAAAATTAAAAATTAAAAAAAAAGAAAAATAATTATTTCTCATTTAAATATTTTTAATTCAAATTTTATACGATATGGGCACAGATATATTATAAACGAGAACATCTGGTGATAACAATGATTAATATAAATGAGTTATTTTTTTTCTTAAATAAATATAAACGAATTATGTGGACTGCATTCCTCTATATTCTAATTAAGAAGACACATAGTCAATATAATTTGAAAATACATATATATATATATATATATATATAAATTAAATACAAGTCCATTTTTTGAAACGTTTTTCAATTTAAATTTATAGAAATTAAATACTGATAAAAAATTTTAAATTCATATTTTATGTAGTTATAATTTTTTAATAAATTTTAAAAGTATTAATTTACTTTTTTATGCCTTTTTAATTTAATATTATTATTCGTTATTAATTTTTTTATTTAGCTAAAAAAGTTAAAAAGATTAAAAAAATTAATCTAAATTTAATTTCAAACTAGGATTGAATTCGAACTGATGATTTTGAAACCACCTTTAAAACTGTTTAAAGCGGTTCAGTTTTTGTTCTATTTTTTTGAAATTGAAACTAATTATTTTAGCAGTTCTGAAACTATGGTCATATCTAAATATAAATTTTATGAAGTTTTGATTAAAGTAATTTTATATTTATATTTTTATATTTCAACTCAGTTTGAAATAATATAATAAAGTTCTAATTAAATTAGTAGTTCAATAGTCTAATACTTTTGAAGAGTTCAAATTTTCATATCGTATTTCTCTTTTAAAATAAATTATTTAATGGTGTAATAAAAGAAAGAGATTATAAAAGTAAATAATTATAAATATCAAATTTATTTATATTTATCTTTTATAATAAAAAATTTAAATAAATTTTTTATATAGAGAAAATTAAATTAAAAAAAAAAATGAAGCAAATAAAAGACGAGACATGGGCTAAATACCTTCATCTTGAATTGTGCAACATTTCAACTGGATCGCTAAACTTGGACTTCCATTTTTGACAATGGAATTGCTGATCGGAATTTCATGCAATGATTATGGAATTAAGCTTGTCTTCTGTTGAATTTTAATTTTTTGGTGTATTTGTGCCTTAAGATTTGAAAATTGCTAATTATATTTAATTATTTACTGTGTATAGACTTTTTTATTTTGGTGTTTGAATGAACAAATTGTGTCTCCATTATATTAAAAAATTACAATCAAATACAATTTGATTGAATTATTTTGTTAAAATTTAAAGTGGACCAATTTAATAAAGTAAATATTTCACTTTGATTTTTTATTGAGAGATTCCAATTAAATGCACTTAACTGTATAGAATTATTAGTTGAAACATTCAGTTATAATTTTTTTTTAATTTAGATATTAAAATAGAAAAATTAAATAATTTAGGCCCCATATATATAATTAACCCATTTTAAAAAATAAATTTAAAAGCAAAATTGCTTTCTTAGAAATAAATTTCTTTCATTCAAGACAATCTACTCAATTTTCAACATTTTTGGAAAATGTGACAACTACTATTTTAATAACTAAAATGTCGAAATTATTATGATGGTTGTCAAAATCCGAGTGAACTCACACTGTATTACTTCTCAAAATCGAGAAACCACTTTAACATATAATTAAAAATTTTATGTAAAGTTATTCTATTTTTGGCAAAGTCACCTAAAATTGCTTGAAATGATCAAAATCATTCAATGATTTTACAATTTTATTAAATATTTCTTGTTTTATATTATTTTTATTATATGTAAATCTAATTCATATTCGAATATGAATTTTTTGTCAAATTATATATACACTTATCATTATACTGTGTTTCAGTGAGTAAAGAAACTCGTTAGATTTAGTAAAAAAAAGTTAGTTAAATTTACAAGAGTAATAGACGAAATTCTAAAAAAAGTTATTCATATCCAAAAGTAAATGAAATGGTTTCGACCTAATTGACTATCCAAAAGTTATCTCCAGGAAATAATAATTAGGTTAGATGAATTTCAAAAGGAGGGGAGTAAAAGTCAAGATCAAGATTGAAACATGTCAAGATCTGATAAAAGCAAGCAAATAATGTTGAAATTGATAATAGAATAGATGGGTCCTGTGATTTTGGCATTATTTACTTTTCTAATACCAGTAAGTTAGTAATGTCAAATGCTAACATCAAGAGAAAGCTACTTGCAGCTGTAGATGGAGATAGCAAGGACCAACAAATTGCTGTTGTCGACTCTTGTCTGAAAGGGAAAATGCCTACCATGACCTAAAAAGTTGAAATTATATATCATTTCCCTGCATGAGCCACCGACACACCTCATCAAAGCCATTCCAAATAACCTAAAAGGAAAGAGTATAGTTTTTCTAAATGGGGAAGAAAGGTTGTTTGTCTATCATACATCAAAGCATAATTAAAATGAGAAAAAGGCCAAAAAGCATGCTTGAAATTTTTACGTTTATTTTATTTATTTTCTTTCGTACATATTGTTTTTGGCAATACAAAGATATAAGAAATTTAATACACTTGAAAATTTTCTCTACCCTACTTCCCTTGATCTAGAATAATACCGTGCTTCCTTGGGCAATGGCATTATAGTAATAACCCCCAAAATAAAAGTGAAAAATAAAGCAAAAATGGTATTTATTTCATTTTTTTGAAAAAGGAAAAATAATAATGCTCTAATTCTTCTTCCCCTCCTCACCCCCTTCTTCCATATAAGCCTTCTTTCTCCTCTCAAATTTAGCAAAGAAACAAATCACGATAAAACACGTGGCATAAATAGCATGAACCTTCCAAGTAGTTTTGGGTGGTTGATGCAATACCACCTTATGGAAAACCGCCACGTAGAAATGAAGCCCAACAGCAAAGCCCACAAAGGTCTGGCCCAGGCCCAATAACTTCGAGCCCAACCCACAGTCAGTAGAGAACACTAGAATCAAGTACATCAACAACAAGAGTAGATACAGAACGTAGCCAAGTGTTTGCAGCACCATTAAGCAGACGTACGTAGACTGCGAAGTAGCGTAAAAGAACCTCAAGGGTTCAAGACCAGTAACTACGGAAGAAAGACAGAGAATGGAGAAGTAGATGGAGAGATAAATTTGAATAAAAATCACAATCTTTTGGATAGAGAAGTAAGCTTTGAAGCGGTTAAAGATTAAAGAAACAAGAAGAAGAGGGACTATAATGAAAACAAAAGAAATTATTGTAGCAATGGTGGATGCATATTTGTTACCCACTATTGGCTTAAACCCGTTGGTCATTTCCTTATTAGCTTTGTTGAGATACTTCTTGGAAGTAATCGAGATTCTTTCAAGATCTGGAAGAAGGGATTGTTGGAATTTAGAAGGTAGATCTCTGAATTCTGCAATCAAATCATCTTCTACTTCTTGATCAAGCCAACTTGGTTGTTTTGGTGCTGTTTTTTTCTGGGCAGGTTTTTTTTCACTCATTTTTGGATTCTTGGTTTGTTTTTGAGATTCATAAAGTGATTCTTTTGTGGAAATGGATTTGGTTGTTTTGTTCTTGGTTGAACCTAATTTGAGTAGATCTGAGTTTTCCTTGGAAGAGGTGGCTTTAGTAGAATTATAGGGTTTTGAAGTGGAATTGAGCTTCTTTAAAGAAGTAGAATTGACCTTTTTGAGTTGAGAAGTGGAATTGAGTTTCTTGAGATTTGAGTTCGTTGAATTTGTAATCTTGGTCTGGTTCTTGGTTGATAAGCTATTCTTGATAAGCTTAGTTTGGTTTTTGGTAGATAAATTGGGTTTAATTAGTTTGGTTTGATTCTTCATTGAAGTACTGGAGCTCTTTTTCTTGGGAAGACTATCTTGATCTTGATCTTGATTTTTTCCCACTTCTAGTAATTTCCTTCTATTTTCAAGGAATTGCTTGTTGCTCTCAAGCTGAGAACTACCTGATGAGGAAGCAGAAAGAAACATACAAGCAATAAACAGAAAGAAAACAAGATAAACCAAAAGTAATTTTCTAAAACTGAAGTACAAGAGTGGAGCCATTGTAAGCGAAACCTAAGCTAATAAGGTGTATCAATCTTGAAGGATTCAAATGGGGACTTTAAAGATCTAAGTTTTAGATATGTTGGATCCAAAACTCAGAGAGACAGAGAGAGAGAGAGATGGGTATTTGTTTGTTTATATATGGTTTGTTAATAGCAAGGGGAAAGGAAAGGCGAGTAAAAAGAGTCACAGAAGTAGTAGAAGATGAGATGAGATACTGGTCATCAGTCACATGGAGCAAGTAGGACATAAAAAAGTTGCTTGCTTACGCGGTTTTAAGGTCCCGGATTTGCTGCTGCCTTCTGGCAGAGCCCTCATATATATATATGCCAGTACCAATTAAATTCTCTCTTCTTTTTCAATTTGTTTTGTTCCTTTTGGAAAAAAAATTAATTAAAATGAAAATAAAAGGTTTTGTATTTGAATTTTTAATATTATAAAAAAGAAATTAGTGTGAGTCTGCTCTTTTTTATTATTTTTTTTAATATTGGATAAGAGGAGTGTATATATACATTCCATTAGGCATTTTTCAATTACTTAGATGAAAGATTAGATCATCTCTTTTGGTTACATGGGACCAATATTTTAGTATAATCAAATGGATCAACTTGTAATACTCTAAAACTAAATGGGTTTTAAGAAAAATGACTTCATATGGTCAGCTATGCATGGTAATGGTATTGGAATTGAAATTAGAAAAGCAAGTTAAGGAACTTTCGTAACATATGACTGACCTTATCAATCATATACCAAAAACCAATATAATTATTTGGGTTGACAAAATATTTGCAGAAGCGTTTGAATCATGGAAAAAGATGGAGCTAAGCTGACCGATCCAAATATATGCTTTGTTAACTTACTTCACCGTTAATGAATTGCAAATGGTTCACTTTGACATTGGTAGTAGAATAAATAATCCTTTAGGGGTGTGAATTTGACATGAATATGTGTAACACGCGATATACTATCATAATTTATTTAATAATCACATTAAATATTTAAATATGAATATGGCACAAATTAAATAAATAACACAATCGTAACATATGTAACTCATTTAATTATGAGTCATATACAAGTCAAAAAAACTCATCCAAATTTATTTGAATGGATTGCGTACGAATAAGATACAACACTTATAACACGTATAATCCGAATAACCCACCTAATATATAAATTATATATGAATTTATATTTTTATCTTTAAATAAATAGATTAAAAAAACTCCATGATATGGCTGATTTAAACTCCTGTCATAATATGAATTACCCGTTTATGATACAAATTTATTTAGACTCAACCCTAACTCATTTAGTTTATATGTTAGACAAATCATATTTTTGCATTATGATCTATTTTGATACCCTTATAAAATAATGGTTATGGTAGCAAAATATTAATTTTAAAAGACGAAGGAAAATAACACTTATCCTTCTAAATTATTTTTTAAAAATTAGAGGGAGAAATAAAAAAACTATCATGATGTTCTAAGGGTGAAATATGTTTTCATTTTCGTATTACATCCAAAACACAAGAAATAAAATTAACTTTTTCCAAATTCATAATTGTGATCATAATACGTAAACATTATAGTCCAATAAATAATCAATTTGTGCTAATTTTCATTATTAAAATTGACCCTTTTTTTTATTATTCTTTTCTTAGTATGAACCGAAGTCCGAAGACATTTATGAAAAGGTATGTTATTGTTAGGAAAGCCATTGGATTTATCGGTCTTTGACTCATCGCTTCCTTCGAAAAGACCATTTGCGTTTATTAACAAATCATAAAATTATTAAATAATACATAATCCTTTTATATATATATATATTAAAAATATTAGTTATTAAATTTGAATCTACAATTTCAAATAATAATTATTATAGCATAGAGCCTCGTGAATTTTATTTTTTTGAAGTAACTTTTTTTTATTGAAATTATTCGTTTAATTTTCTTTTTCTGAAAGCAAATTATATATAGATAATTTTAGAAGTTGCAGACTAGAGTTGAAATAGTTGACTTCGGTGCATCCGACTCTACTGGTTTATGCTTTACCCATATGGGAAACATAAAATCAAAATGAAGCGGGACCATCTGTCCATCGCACATGGGACCCAAAACTTTGGATTCTAAATAATAGGTCCCACAATCATACTGCCAAGTATGTTTCACACTGTTTGATTAGTGCCAGTGGTTGTGCTCGCTTAGTGTAGAAGAAGCAAGCTGGACCGTTTGATCATGTGTAGGGCCCTTGAATATTCTGTATTGTCGGTTGATGGACTCAAAGGGGCATAGCTACTACCGAAACCGTGTAATTAAATCCTTGTTAAAGGAAACAAATCCTCATACCTCTATATTATTTAAGATGGATAATAAATAATAAATAATAAATAAATATCAAGTTATAGGGCCCACAAGAAAGGCCAAACCAAATGATTCATGAGCTTTAATTGAACTGCTATCCAAAATTGTCTTTTTATGGGTTCTTCTTCCTTAGTCACTTACCTAGTTTAATGAATCTTCTTGTAATTCTGAGCCATAAAGTACCACTATTATGTAACCAGAAACAGGTTTTGAGCTAGAGCTACATTCTATTATTTTTGCCTAGCTCTATCTGTGTTAATTATAATATTTGATATTATAATTTTTATAATATTTTTTTATTTGAAAATATAAATCATTTTTATATGATAATTTTATTTTAAAATATAAGTCATTTAATAAATAATTTTTTTCAATATTACCTTTATTTATAGCTAATAATTATTACAATAACCAGTATTGTCTAACATACTATTTATTTGTCGCTCTTAAAAAATTATTTTTCTCAAAATTACATGATTTAAAAAAAGTAATACTAAAAATTTACTCTTATTTCTATTAAAAATATTAATTATTTTTTAGAATTTCTTAAAATTCATCTCTATCACCTCTCTTTTTTTCATCTTTTAATTTTAGTGGCAAGTTGGTAGAAAGAGAATTATTTGAGATTAAGGTTAAATTAATAAAATTGAAGAGTATTTATAATTTAAGTAATTTAATTGATTTTTTAAATAACTGTGTAAAAAATTTTATATTTACCATTTAAATTTAGACTTACACTTTAAATGTACATAGATAGATTTAATGTATTTAGAGTTGTAAATAAGTCGAGTCGAGTTGAACTTTAATGAATTTGAGCTTGACCTCTACTCGTTTATTAAACGAAACAACTCGATTCAAGAAATTTTTTAACTAACCAAGACTTAATTAGCTCACGAATAACTCAACTCATTTATAATTGTATTTACATTGGACGAAAATTTTAATTAGCCTAATCTATATATTTAGTTAAATAATTAATGTTCTAAGTTGGGAATTTTGACCGCAAAACTAAATGAGACAGCTTCATCAATTTGAACGTAAAGAGGAGTGGAGGATATTAAACGAACTGCACAGAACCTTGAGATGCTGCAAAAATTTATTACTTGAGGGGAATACATAAATAAACAAAAATGGAGTGTCGGTGTGACGGTGATCTATCTTACGATGTTGGCTTTCACATTTTAAAACTAAAACTAAATCCAAACATTATTGCTGTCTTTGAATTTAGGTTATGATGATTCATAACCCTTTTCAAAAATTTATATTTAAGATAAATTCAAAAATTAAAAACTCATTTGCTTTTATTTATAAAATATTTTTGGCATAATAATTTGAGGTGACCAGAAAGATGAATAATTTTTTCATAAACTTTGGGTTATTTAAATTTATATAATTCATTTAGAAATTTCACCTAATTTGATTTAATTATATATAAATCTATAAAATTGAATTCTTAATTTATTTTCATACGAAAAAAAAATAAATTTGTAAATGAATTATTACCCCAACACAGATTTAGTATATTAGTTAAGCATATTGTAATTAAATTCAGTGAGGTTTTAAATCTTTCATGAACGAGTAAAGTAATTTGCACCTCTATCACAAATATATTATGTCCAGAGACAAATGACAACTCATATTCTACAATAACTTGCTGCCTGCCTGCTTGCCTTTAATCTCCATAATATTCGAAAGTGAAAGGTAATGAGCAAAATAAAAGGAAAAGATGATGATTTGCTTTAAAAGGGAATGCACATGAAGCAGAAGCATTAGCATTGTGAAATGGGTGTGGGTGTTAGAGTTAAATCAATAAAGATAAAATACTTTTTGTTAAGGCAAAATCAAATCAAAGTTGCTTTTGGTTATAGGTCTCTTTCCATATTCAAATGGTTGATACTTCTCTCCTTGAGAGGGGGAGGGGTTTCATATATCAGTATCTATAAGAAAGGGCAAAAAAAATTGGAAAAAGAAAAAATACATTCAGTTATGAAGACCTGAATATTGGGCTGGAGGGCTAGATGTAGCTGTGATTTTCCTATTTTCAGCATCAACATGGCTGCCTCATTGATTACAAAGCAGTTAGTGAAGTTCAAACCAGCAATGGGGTGGTGGCGCAGTTGGCTAGCGCGTAGGTCTCATAGCTAAAGAGTTATCCTGAGGTCGAGAGTTCGAGCCTCTCTCACCCCAAGTTAATTTTATTTTTTCAAGACTTGAATATTCAGTTGGAGGGCTAAGTGTAGCTCTGCTTTTTCTATGGTATATGACATATATAAATAACACATTATAGATTAATATAGTTTCATTTAAATATTTATCAAATCAAATCAAAAGTCTATGCTTGTGTTGAATTAGTACAAAATATTATGCACTTTACATAGCACGTGGCACGTGTGTGTATATGTCACGGTAGGAATATAGTTAAGCAAGATAAAAAAAAAAAGAGAGAAAAGATTATCCAAATCTTATTTTTTAAGTATAATTCTTATCCAAACCAATGTGAGTTGTAAATCGATTTGCTAATAAATTCGTTAAATGACATGTTTTAACTCATGTTATAGACAATCCATCTATAATATATATCTCAACCTTGAGGCACTTATTTTACATATTTTGATGAATCATATTGATATGAAATAATATTTATTGGAAAGAGGATATTCGAACTCGAAGCTATTGCCGAGTCGTATATGTACTTGCCATTATGTCATGTCTTTTTGTGCAAAGAGGTGGACTTAATATTGTATTTCAAAATTAGTTTATTATGCCATCTTTCCGCTAAATAAAAGAAAATAAAAATAATAAACATAAATGAGGTTGTTTTTCTCTTTCTAATGTTTTGGGAGTCTTTCTACTGAAATTAAACTTTAATTGATAATTATAAGAAATTTTCTTTCTTACCAATAAAATTATCAATAGCATGAATAAATATATAATATTATCAAAATTTATTTTAGACAAATTGAAATTTTAATTGATGGATAATATTTTTTTATTATTTTTTAGTATTGACGTCCCATGTGACTTTTGAATTTTGTTTTCTATTATAAGTTTTATTTTCTTTGTCTCATCCAAAACAAGTTATCCTTATCTATAATAAGGAACTTGTAGCAAAAATATCTCTTT
The DNA here is from genome assembly GCA_947857235.1 of Jatropha podagrica. Lineage (NCBI taxonomy): Eukaryota > Viridiplantae > Streptophyta > Magnoliopsida > Malpighiales > Euphorbiaceae > Jatropha > Jatropha podagrica. The sequence goes on from CANUEP010232434.1 coordinate 68,919, forward strand.
ATGGCTTAGTCTCCAAATTGAATTGTGGATCACAATTTTTTATGACTAATTTTTGAAAATAAACTCTGACTAGCATTTTTAACCCTAAATGGCCCAACAAACTATACATTCCCTTAATTTTTATAAATTTAGTGTCTGAATTGTCAAAAATTTTTTTCTTAATGTTTTAACCGAAAACCTTTGCAATCAAGCATTCAAACATATTAAAATTTTTTAATTTAGTGTCATCTAATTATGCGGCGTGTCGAAATACGGGTCCACTGTTCTATATTGACCTACTGCCCGCCTTTAATCTCCATAATATGCAAAAACGAAAAGTTAATGAACAAAACAAAAGGAAAATATGATGATTAGCTTTAAAAGGAACAGCAGCTGGTATGCACATGAAGCAGAAGCATCGTGAAATAGGTGTACGTATTCAGAAATCAATAAAGATCGTATAGTTTTGTCTACAATGAAGGGCTAAAAAATTGCAAAAAGAAAGCACAAGTTTTATCTGTTTCCTAAAATTGAGAAGGTTAGCTGATGAGAGAGTAGAGCCTTCTTATCATTATCATCTGTATCAATAGTCTCATCCTTCTCAAACCGTAAGTCAATCTCACTTCTTTCCACTCCATTAAAGACTTCTGATTTTGAATCATCTAGTTGTGAGTACGTTTGTCCTGAACCAGACATAACTGCCTCCAGTTGCTGCAGTTCTGAATCTATCAAAGCATTCATCTTTGCTCGATCTCGGTCTCTTGGATAAGTGCAGTACAGAAAGGAATAAGTGAAGGAACAAACTGCCATTGGAATGCTAATTGCAGTTTGTAGTGCCTTGGCAAGTGATGCAGCATTTTCTCTATCTGTTTCAACTTTGACAGTGTCTAATGATGCTTTTGGAATTTTATAACCATAAATGTGCTGAGCCAAAATCCCAACTAAAGGAGGAGCAAATGAAGCTAGAACGGACTCGAATGAACTATCCAAAGCATATATGCCGGTTCGAGATTTCTCTGGAACTATCTCTGCGAAGATTGGACTGTCACATACATTTATGTTTAAATCAGTGAACAAATATCAAATATACACATATTTTATACTTCATCACTAAACAATTGAAGGAGACTACAATTACAGTTTGGCCTGTGTCATTTAATACCATAACATATCGTGTTTTAACCGAAAGTTCATGCAAATTAACGAGGATTATTGACGAAAATAACTACAGAAAAGAGTATATTTCACGCCTATTTTACACTTTATCCTTCTAAGGTAAAGTTTCCTTACCAAAGGATCCTCATATAAACAAAATTAAAAAAAAAGAAAGAAAAACATTAATGCAGTAGCCGAATTGATTAAATCCAAGAGGTAACTTGCAATCCACAGAATTTTCTCGACACTTAGGTATTTGAATGACTCGAATGGGGTTTCTTTCTAAAAGTGAAACTGTGCCTTCCCTTGAAAAGATTGTGATCTGAAAATTGAAAATTAATTACACATGGAACTACACCTTGTGACCCATTTACTAAAAGTCATCTCTATTCACATGAGGTCTTGAGGATCACAAATAGCACTATGCAAACAGGGAACAAAAAAAAGTTATCTTCGGTTCTTCGAGTCATCTGAGTAAACTGATGGGTATCTTATTTCATTGTATGTTCTTGATTGTTCCATTCACTAATTAAAACTACAGAACTTTAGCTCTATGTAATGTGCAATACTGTTCTTACCTAGAAGATGAAGCCATGATTTGTTATATATATGCTTGACTTCTTTAACCAAACACGTCAATGAGCTATTAGTTTATGAACACAAGGGTTGAAAGGATAATGTGAATTAGAAATACAAACTTGTTTGTAGCAGGAGCATTCCAAGATGTGCAGAAACCCATTATAAACAAGACCAAACCATGCATGAAGCCAGTGGATGGATCATAAGGCAATACCAGAAGCAAAATTGCTGCTAAGGGAATGGTTGACCCGGCGCTTATCTGTGACAGGATAATTCTCCCAGAATTAGGGTAGTGTTTAGCGAGGATATCTCCCATAGTACCTCCAAATAAAGAACCAAGACAACCGCCAATTGTAAAAGGAGTCATGAGGAATGCAGTTTTTTCATGGGAGAAACCAATAAGTTCTAGCCACATAGGGGTAAATGATAAAGCTGACCAAGGGAATGATCCAAAGACACCTTGAGCTACAAGTATCTGGAAAGATGGTATTTTCATAACCAGCTTGGCCTCTTTGATCAGATCCTTAAATTCTGAAATATAAGACTTAAAAGTTTCATCTTTAGGAATTTTATCAGTCTCGGAGAAGCGCGGGTCAGTGGCAAAGAGGCGTATCAAAATACCAACTACCACGCTTATTATTCCAACTAAATGGAAAGCAATTCTCCAACCAGGTATTCCCATAAATGATGTTGTAGCTATCAGTACAGAACAAAGCCCTCCAACAATGGAGCCAATATTTCCTGTCAGCTGCAGCCATCCAAATGCCGTACCACGATTGCTTTCGTTCGTTGAATCAGCGACAAGGGACTGAATTGCAGGTATGACTATGGCGAGTCCAATCCCATTGAGACCTCTTGAAACTGCCACCTAATTAACCAAATGCAAAAATATTTCAGTGACAATGCCAATCTTTCCAAGGGGTAGAAACCATAAAAATGGTATACTATACATGTAAATATCCTATTTCTTTCTTCAAGATCATATCAGAATATCTTCAGATGTGGTGAAGTTAAGCTTGTCAATGCTTCTTCACAAAAAAATTCCAGGTCCCTCATTAGCATTTGATGTTTTGAGCTCAATAATATAATCTTCAAATATGTGGGTACTTCATTAGAAGAGTGACTATACAACTAACTATATCTATATTACTTTCATCTCACTGTAGCTCTGTCAAATATATTTCTCTAATTGGATTCAGAAGCTTCTAAATGTCAACATTTATATTTGCACCTCAATTCTAAGCCTCAGCAGTAGAATAACAGTGGAAGACGTGATTCAGATTTCCGTTTCATTTATTTACAAAGTCACTTTTCACAAAAAAATTTAAAGCAATGCCTGTAAGTTCAAAAACTGCACATCCTTAGATACTCAAGAAGTAAATTCCATAAAGCTTTTTTGGTTACTGGTCTTTTATGAGCATAGATTTTAAGATCCTATCAGGAACTTGAATTGCATCCATCCCACGATAAACCACATAGTGGCTTATAAACTCAGTAAATGTTTAACCTTTGAAATGTTTCAGTGAAAGTAAAAGGCCATTCAATTATGTAATCCAAAATTTTATTTTTTCACATCAAGTCCCAGAAATATAGAGAAATACAAAAAGAATCCTTCTGCCTATCACCATTCAATCTCCTGCAGACTCTTATAGAATTAGAAAATGACCAAAATATTTAATTATTAATAGCAACCTTTTTTCCTGCTGTGTAACTGTAAACTTGGACCCGAAAATACATTAAACCAAATAGCCAAATCTTACAAAAATCACCACTCAAATATTCTGCAAGCCCTATATTAACCACAAATTCTCATCTACTAAATCCACATTTTCCCAAGAAGTGCATTTTTAATTTGAATTTACGGATCTATCAATATCACCCAAAGCAGTAAATTCTACAGTACAACAGCATCAACAAAACCCACAAAATGGGTAACTCGAAATTGCAATAAAAATATTAAAGACTTCAAAACTACCATAAAATGTAATCAAAAAGAAAGAAACAGAGTAAAAAAAGGGACCTGCAAAAATGTGGAGGATATAGCAACAAGAAAAGTGGCAGCAGCCCAAAGAAATGCACCAAGAGCAATAACATGGGTACGGTTATGACGTAAAGCAAGATAAGCTGCTAATGGGTAACAAAAAGACTGAACTGTAGATCTAAACAGAGTAAGTGAACCTAACCCAGTTGGGTCCGTATGTAAATCAGCGCCAACTTCTTTATAAACTCCTGGCAATAATGATTCGTCGGCTCTCTGCATAATCCCAGCAAGATTCACTAGTAATAATGTTAGAGTTTCTTGTTTCATTGTTACTGTCTTCCTTGAAATCAAGGTTCTCTCGTTCAGTACCGAGAACAGTGGACACCTCTCTTTCTTTTGCTTTCTTGAATGAAACAGGGAGAGACGTTGACTTAGTTGTAGAATGTATGAGGGTTTGATGAGAGTTTCACACGTGGGATCTATCAAATATTTTTTTGGGAATGGTTTGATAGAAGGCATAAATTTAATATAATTGAAAATATATGTTAGGAATATAACTTTGATATTAACCAAAAATAAAAGGATTCAAATTTGGTTTTTACAAAAGAATAAAAAGTTAGTAAATAACATTAAAGAAAAAGAATAAAAAAGGACTAAATTTAATAATAAATAAAAAATTAATTACCATAAAATATATTATTATTTTAAACATTAGGTTTCGAGGTCGAATAATTTAGTTGATTTGATAAACAAAGTAAAATTTGGGTTTAGAAATAAAGAGGTTAAAAATTTAAAAAATTAAAAGTCCAAATCTTTAAGAGGTCAATATCTTAGAAAAAAAAACTCATGTTTTGAATCAAAGAGTACTAATCAGTCATTTGATTTGCACATTTTCATTGATTCACACTGATTTTTGAAGCCATCATTTTTATTATCCAATTCGGTTTCGGCCATGTTTTGGTTTTCAATTAATTAAGTTTAGCTAATCAGTTTGGTCTAATTTCCAGAATAATAATTTCACTGTAAAATCCATATTAGAATTAAATTAACACTTATCTACGGTGATCTATAGTTTATCGGCGGTGCAAATCAATAAAAATAAAGATTTTGGAAAATTAGTTTCATTTTTTTTTCAATTGGCATCAATATTCTCATTTAAAAGGAAAAATAATTTTTTTTTTAGCATTAGGATGAAAGATTCAAATCTGAATCTGTTATTAAGTTATATATGCACTTCATACTAAATTTTGCCTTAAAATAAAAAAAATATTTATTTGTTCCATAAATAAAATTATAGACTGAGTCTGGCGAGTCATTCTTTTATAATTATTACATCATGGGATTAGATTCATTGACACAAGACACATTACAACTACAATCTTATTATCAGACAACTAGCAGTACAATACATTTCAGTTGGAGGAACTTTAAGCCTTTTTCCAGCACAATGACTACCATTATTCATTCATAATCTTAATATTAAATGCATTAGACACGTAAAAAAAAAAAAAAAAAAAAAAAAAAAAAACTTATTATCTTAGAAATTGAGTTCAAATTCCTATCGCGCATTTAACATTATATTATTAAGTTTTCACGAAAGACGAGGAGTTCAAAGTGATGTTTTTAATAAAAAGATCAAGATTTTCATTAGAAGAACCACCGTCTGCCACCACTTCTTTTGCTATCTCTTTCAACTCCACAACATTTTTCTTAATCTCTTCCGCTTTTTCTCCATCAGTAATCTCCAGAATAGATCTTTTTATTTCATCTGCGCTTGCGACCACCTCACCATCTTCTTCTTCAACTTTAATCCGAACTCCAATCTTTTGAACATCAACCAACAACTTAGCAACTGTTGGTTGATCTGTCCATCCCGGATAAGCAATAACCGGCACTCCAGCTACCACAGCCTCCAATGATGAATTCCATCCACAATGTGTAATGAAGCAACCGATCGCTTTGTGCATTAAAACCTTATCTTGAGGACACCATGTAACCACCATGCCCCTATCCTTTGTTTCCTCTAAGAACCTAACAAACAATTCACTTCGTCTATTTTCATGATCAAAACAGTTTTCTTTTGCCTTCATAACCCAAAGAAATGGTTTCTCACTATTCTCTAATGCAATTGCCAAGTTGTCCATTTGCTTTTGAGACAACAAAGTAATGGTTCCAAATGAAATATAGATGACAGAAGAAGGTGGTTTTTTATCAAGCCATTCTATGCATGCATTTTCATTAGAATTCCACATATCAATATTGGAAACAATATTTTCATCTTCTTTTTGAAATAAAAATGGCGAAACCAATGGACCAATTGGAAAAATATGATGGGGATAGCAATTCATGGACTTAAATGTCTCTTCTTCAAGTTCAGTAAAAGAATTTACCAAAACCCATTTCACTTTATCTAATTTTCGAAGAAACTCTGACAAAATTTTTTTGAATATTTCAGGACTTGATGGGAATATAAAGGAAGGAAGATCTTTTACTTGTAAGACAGGCAATCCAGGAAATTCTATGGACTCATTTGGGTTTTCCATTGAAGGAAAGGAATTAGGATATTTAAAAAAATGATAGTAAATAGAGTAGACAATACAAGCTTGAATCCAAAGTACTGCACAAGGGATACCGTGTTTTTCAGCAATATCAGGCATCCATGGCATAAATGGATTACAAATAATGCAAGAAAATTTTTTATCTAAATTGGTCATGATATTTGACAGGTTTTCAGATCCTACTGTACGTAAGGATTTTAGAGTCAAACCGACATCGCCATCGCGATCAAATTCCGGGCTAAGCCCATCGGAATAGAAAACAAGGTCAATTCCATGAGGTTTAGAAGCGGTAGACAAAGCAGTTGAGACATTTGACTTTAGCATTCGGTGGCGAGCAACATCATTAATAGCAATAGTAACGTGAATACCTTTTGAAACGAGGCGTTTTGCTAAGCTCAACATAGGGTTCATATGGCCCTGTAAGGCCATTGTTACCATTAGAATGTTCACTTGTTCAACTTCAGCTGCCATTTTTAGTTTTTGCTTCTAAAACTATAAAAAAAGAAAAGAAAAAAGAAAAGGAGAACACTATAGGAAAGAAAGTTTTCTTATTTTGTCAACTGCTCAGTTCAATTTTGAAATTTATAAGACTTTTCCTATTAATTAAATGCAATTGATTCTTATTTTTGTAGTGAAATCTGCAATAGGCAATCCCAGTGGATTTCATTTTTGGATATTATTAGAATAAATGGACAAAATATTGTGACTTTTCTTCAGATCTTTTCATGCTATAAAGGGCTAATTCAATTTAGTTACAATTATATTTCCATATCTACTGAATTTAATGTGAAGAAGCAAAACGGACAAGCTTCATTTTATTTCAATATTTAATAATTAATACTACATTAAAATTTAATTCTATAAATTAGAAGACATTTAACCAAAATATAAAATCCAATCTAGACATCTAATTCTTGCTCACATGGCATTGAAAGAAGGTGGCTTAAAGTTCATCTTTTATATTGATATAGATAGATAGATTGTAATTCAAATTGAGTGAAAATTGAATGTTGAAGTAAGGTGATAATTTAATAATGACAAATAAAATAAGCCAAGAATTTAATTTTAAAGAGAATTGACGACAATATTAATAATAATAATAATAATAATGTTTTAAAATATGAGTTATTTAAGATTTTTACATAATAAAATTAAAAAAATAATTAATTCCCTTAAATTATAACAAAATCAAAGATAATTTGACCAAATTATCATTTATCTCATATTATTATATTGTATCAAATATAAATAAATGTAAAATTGAAAACATATCATTTGAAAAAAAAAAATATATTATTTATTACTCCTTAAAATATTAAAAACAGTTTACCACATTTATTTTATAATACTTCTTACATTTGAAATTTCACATTTTTAAAAACATTATTAAATTTATTTAAATTATAATAAATTATTGAGTAAATTAACTATATCACTTTAATTTAATATTAATTTTCTACAAAATTATTAATTTGAAGTAATAATTATTGATTATATACAAAGGATAAACATGAAAAAAATACTTATTACTCCTTAAAACCACATATGTGATAAATATTTTTGAACAAATTATTTTTCAAATGTGACATATTTTGAAACGAAGAGAGTGGCAAATAAAAAAACTAAAATTTGATGTTTAAAAAAATGATGAGATATAATAATAATAATGAATATGAATAAATATGGTTTTAATTGCAATTAAATCGATTGAAATTATTTAACGTTAAAAATGATGAGTTATTTAAATTTTCTTGTTCAGCTTTTGAAGTGTGTGTATATTTAAATTTTTTTAAAAAAAAAAATGAAAATTGACAACTGAAGGCCTAGTTAAAAAATAACTGATTTAAAATATGATGAATATGTTGTGCTGTACGCGATCACAAGGTAGTGTTGTTGTGTGCAGCTGATTAAAAGTGTCAATTGGGGCTTTTTGGAATTGGGTCCACCTTTTCCGTACACAAATGTGGCCCAAGCATGAAAACCATGATCATCATTCCCACATCTGTGCGGCTGTGGGTCCAATCATATGAGATAAGCCTTTGGTGGCGCTTACGTTTAGTAATTAAATTTCCACATGCTTTTTTCAAAATATAAAATACAGTTTTTTTAACCTAATCTTTTTGTTTTAGTTGTTAACATTTAATATTAATAGTTAATACATCATCATAATCTTTTTATATAATAAAAATATTATCATATATTTTTAAGGAAATATGATTAAAAAAAATTTCATAATTGCTAGCAGGATTAATTTCATTAGTAAATGAATATAATATAAATAATACATTTAAAATGTATTGATAAAGTGTCATGTGACCTGGCTGAAATGCAATAAAATAGGTTAGTTACATTACATTTTATTATCATTTAATATCATAAAAATGGAATAAAAATAAATAAATTATTCAAAATTACTTATTTACCAAAATTTCTTATTTTGAAGGTTTTGTTAAATCCTCATTTCATTGAATGGAGGACTTGTAAACTCTCTCTTTTGTTGCCACGACAATAACTAGGGCGGGTGCAGGGACAGATGCAGGATTCAAAACCCGACTGGTGTTGTTGACGGGCGGTAAGATTGGATGCACGCAGCATTATATTTTTAGAAAATAATGATAAAGACAATAATTAATTCATGTGTTTTATTGAACTAAATTATAATTTCAGATGTTTGGACAACATATTAATCCTAATTTGATATAAATAAAGCTGAATTGTAAATAAATAAGGGAATTTGATGTAATTATTTTAAATTTCATAAATTTATTTATTTTAAGAGTAAATTGAATTTTTCTAGGTAAGATGGTTCAATTTCAAACTCAGGAAAAATTAAAAAAAAAAAAAAACAATTTGAGGAGATTAGAATAGCAAAAGCAGAAAAAGAAATAAAAATGAACTGGTACACAATGAATTGATGAAAATAGTTTAATCAAACTATTATGAGATCGAAGGAGAATAAAAAAGTCAACTTACAATAGAGAAAGATGCAGAAAGAAACACTGCTCACCTGGTTTCGGCAATGGAGAAAATGAAAAAGTAACGAGACCAAAAACTCTAACACTACAAGAAAATAATTTTTTAACGACAAAAAATACCGACAAAAATATTTTGTCGGTATTTACCATCAAAATACCGACTAAGTTGAAATTATTAAAAATTATAATTATTCTAAAATATTACAACAAAACTTTGAAGGTGTTTTGTAACTAAATAGCGACAAAAATATTTTTTCCACAAAAATGTTGGTATTTTAAATAAAAAATTACTGTTATTTTTTAACGACAATTTACCAAGAAATTGGCGATAAATTTTATTTTTTTAATTACCAATAAAAGTTTTTGTCGGTAAATTTGGGCTGAAATTAAATTTAGGGTAAAAGGGAATAAAGAAACGCTGTCTTTTTCCCATCTCCTCTTGTCCCGATTTTCCTAAGCAAAAACCTAAACAAAGAAGCGCTCTTTCCAATTGCACCTGGTAACTCTTCTTCTCCTTCTTCTTCAATGTGTTAGAGTCTCCTTTACGCTCTCTCTCTCGCTTCTCTTCTCTAGCTCTGTCTCAAGCTCCCAAAAAATGTAACTTTCTTACTCTTCTGTTATTACAAAGCTAATAATGCCATAGTCTTAGGCTAGTTTTAGATCTGTGAATGTAGTTTGTACATATAATTTCACTTCTGGCTTGCTTAAGTTGTTGATTTTGATTATTAGCGTAGTCCTATTTATGTTATGTTTTAACTCTTCATTAGTCACTTAAGTTGTTGAGACGAAGCTTCAGATAATATAACCTTTGTTATGTTTTAACTCTCCATTAGTAGTGTAATCTTTGTTTTAACTCTCCATTATTCCTATTTCTATTATCACTACACTGCTTTGTAATGTTTCTGCAAAGAATGCAGAAACAGAGGTCCTAACTATTTAGTTGAAAATAAGATAATCTTAATAAAAGAACTATTTAGTTGAAAGGCAAGACAATGCTATCTATTGATTTTGAAAAACAGAGGTCCTAACTAGTAAGTTTCACTGAACTATGAGAACTAAATAAAGATCGACTCTTTTCCTAGAAAAAAAAAAAAAATATTAGTGCCTAGTGTTGTTCACTGCTCTTTTCCTAGTTCTTTAGAATTTATGTTATTTTAATTAAAGTCCTAATTGGATCTCATGTACAACAAAATATATGTTATTTCTTGAAATCTTATTTTTGTTCTAAATTCGGTTTTATAATTCTCACAAATAAGACATTACATGAAAGATTTTATGTTAAACTTCATTAAAGTAAAAAAGTTAAAGAATAAACAGAAATAATATTGCACCGTTAGCTGACTTACACACAGGTCATCCAAAAGATTTTAAGGGCAATGTTTCTCCTAACCCTTTTATAGTACCATGAAAATTTGAAAAGAAAAACCCAACAAAATTCCTCTTCTGCACACTATAATGTAATTAATTAAGCATTGATCAGTACAGAAAAGGATTTGTGCCTGTTAAGAACCACCAAGATAGCATGAAGATTTGTAGTTTGCTCAAGAATCAGTAGTTTTCGAGGGTGCCCCATTGCCACTTTCACTAGTTACAGATTGTTAGCTTCTTAAGGTAACTACAGCCAATGTAGGCTTTCCTCTTCTGTTACTTTATCTACTGTTAGCTCTATCTTATGATTTGTTATTGGGACTATTACTTCTCTTTCTACCATTTCTATGTTACAATATATAAGCTTTTCTGCTTGATCTTCTCTCTTTCTATTTCTCTCTTATGATGTGTTGGTGTAATGCGAGCTTAGTAGACAACTCTTTCCATTTCTTTAAAGAAAATCTAATATAAGAAGTGCCTTAAGGTTGGTCTTATCTATGACATTAAACAGTTTAAAGGTAAGAGATTTGAGTCCATTTGGTGATTAGGTCATAAATAAATATATTATTTTGGTGCTGAGTGTGTTTTGAATTTGCTGTTGATTTTGGATTTGAGTCCATTTTGTTAGGGCTCAATAATAAATTAGATAATTAGAATCTGGTCCAGTTGTGATCATTAAAATCATTTTTGCATAAACCTAAACTCCATGTATCGTTTTATTTTTCCTTTTAATTTTTTTGCAAAAAAAAAAAAACCTATATTTTCTAGATATAAAGGAACAAATCCAGTGCAACAAATCTAGGATGATAGAGAAATTTTCATTTAGGCTGCAACAGAGCGACGTTATAGGCGAATATATGGCATTGGGACTCAAGCATCGAGTTACGACTCTGGTACTGGTCGGTGTTCGCCATCTGCTTCATCTCCTGCAATGGAGACAGGTGTGTCGTCTTGAGCTCAAGAAGAAAGGATAGCCGCATTAGAGAGATTGGTGCAGTAGCAGTCTAATATGCTTGCACAGATTCATCAGCATCTTCAAATGCAGTCAAGACAGACCTCCATAGCTTCATCTAATTTCAATTCTTCTATTGCTCCTCCCACTGCCCTAGTTAGGCCTGATCGATGTTTTGATGCATCTACTATCGCTGGATTCCATATTGATCGGACTACAAACGATGCAGAGGATGATCGAGACGAGGGTATTGATTAGTAGTCGTCCTAATAAATCAGTATCATTTCTATTTAAACATTTAAAACATATAACTACTCTTTTTTTATTTTGTCTGTGTGATTATAATACAACATCGAACAAGTTTGCTGAATTGTGATGTTGAATTGAAATTGTTGATAATATAAACATATTGCAGGTGTATTATAGTATGTGATCTTGAATTGGAATAGTTGATTATTACAGGTTTTGATATTATATATAAAGCAGGTAAATTATGTAAATTTAGGTAAAATTTTTAAATTTTTTTTTAAATTAGTGACAAAATAGCATCAAATTAGCAACAAAATAAATTCATTTTATTATAATAACAAATAAATGTAGCAACAAAAAAGTGACAATTTAACGACAAAATGATGATAAAATATTGACAAAATTAGCGATAAAATTCCAACAAAATAACTTTAAAATTTATCTATTTTATTACATCAAATTAGCGACAAAAATTTTCAAATTAGCAATAAAAAATTTGTTCCTAATTTACCGTCAAAATATTGTTTTGTCGCTAAAAAATAGCAAATAGGCGAGAAAAATTAAAATTTCGAGAAAAAAAAAACACCAAATGCTTGGTCCATCCCTCGGTAGGTGTAAATCCAATCAAACCAAAAACACCAAAATTAAATTTAGCTTTTTGTTGAAATTGAATTGTATTGAAATAAGTTTACAAATTAAATCGAGTTGGTAAGTTCAACTCGGTTCATTTTGGTTTGGCCAAATGATATGATCTTACTCAGAAAATAATTATTTTACAATAAACAATCAAAAGACAAAAAAGATTAAAAACTCAAGTCATAACCAAAAACTAAAAATAATTTAATTTGGTTCAATTTTCGGTTCAAGTTTACTCAGCCCTTTGTCAATAACTTCTAATTATAGTTTTGAAAATCGGACTAGATTGACCGGTTTGATTGGTTCAATCAAAAATTGGGCTGTGCTCCAATTTTTTGCCCCAGTTGCATTGAAAAATTGAATGTTCAAAAAATCAGTGAAAATTGGCTAAAAATCATTGAATTTGATTGATAAAGAACTGGTTTGATTCAATTTTTAGGTATTTTTAAAATTATGAAATTTTTTTTAATTTGGGTCTCCTGAAAATTAAACCCACTAAAATTTTAATTTTTAGATTTTTTATTTATAAATCCAAATCTTAATATACCAATTAAATAAAAAATAATAATATATTTTATAGTAATTAATTTTTAAGTTTTAAATTTATTCATATTTTATTTTTGTAATTATTTACTAATTTTATTTTTAAATTTGAAAATTTTTTATTTCAGTTCAATTTTTTAACCTATATTTTTCATTTTATTTAATAAATATATTTAAAAATATTATATATAAAAATTTGGTTCAAACATAATAAACCCGGTCAAACCTTTTGATTCAGTTTTTAAAACATTGCTTCTAACTTTTTGAATTTGATCTATGTATCAAACAAGTGAAATGATAAATCCATACAATTAAAATCTAAAAATCTTAATTGCATTACTTTTTAGTAATTTCATAATATTTGAAAGTTATCAATCTAAATATAATTTTTTTCTGGATCACTTACTTTTTTGTCTCAGGTACTTTAAAATAATTTAACTTATACTTTTTTTATTAAATAAAAATATAACTTTAACGATTTTGTTTTGTGAAGTTTTTCCTTAAGAGAATCGTATTATCAAAATGTGAAGCATTAATTTCAAAAGTTGCTTTTAATTCACAAATAGGTTTATTTTGAATATTGAAAAAGAGGATTTAAATTTAAATTATTAATAAATTATATAAATATTTATCAATTTTATTTATTTTTATTATCATTAAATGTCAAACAGTAAGTGACATTTTTTTATTGGCAAATTTTTTGTTCTGACAGTTGAACTATTTAGCTGAAAGGTGGGGTCTGAAGACTATAATTCCTTTTTTTAAAAGGTCAATCACTAGTAAAAGATGGGATCTTTTAATGGCTGCTTCTAAAAGGGTAAAAAAAAAGTTAAAAAAAGTCAACCACTGCTTTTCTTTTACTTAATTAGCACAAAATTACATTTTGATCCTACTTTAAGTTTTTTTTTTTTTTTTTTTTTTTTTTTTTTTTTTTTTTTTGGGGGTTGTGAGAACAGTTGGTTTTGTTTTTTGGTTTTTTTTTATATTTTTTTTTTTTTTTTTTTTTTTTTTTTTTTTTTTTTTTTTTTTTTCGAGCATTCTCAGACACTTGAGTTTAGATAATACTTTTGATTTACTATTCTTTTATTTTTAAGCTCCGGAAAGAAACAAACTTTGAAACTTTGTCCAAATCGAATAGTGCACTTAGCATTCTCCATGATTACATGAGACATCTTGTATTGTCTCCCCTTCGTTATAAAATAATAGTTTTTTTTATTTGTCCTAAAATATAATTCATTTTTTATATTATAATTAATTTTTAAATTATCTATTATATCTTTATTAAATTTATCTTATTTTTAATAAATCTTATTAAATTATTATTTATTATTTCAATATAATAAGTGCTCATATATTAATTAAAATAGACATAATAAAAAAGTTATATGAATAAAATTTCATTTAATTATAATAATTGTTACTTTCTTAATCTGTATAAAAATAAAAAATAGACTATTTTTTTAGGACAGAGAAAATACTTGAATATATGATTTTTTAAGGGCTTTTTTCTAAAATGGTGTTATGAAAAAAAGTATTTCCATAAATGGTGTTAGATGAAAAATATTTACCAAAATGGTATTTTGTGACATTTCAAAGACTTTTGTTTCAGTTATGGTGTGTAATAAATGCATTGTTGCGCTATGATTACAAAACCATTAAATTTTAGTTTATTTTAATATTGTGCAACAGATTTATAGAATAATATTCTTTCTCTTTTACCTTTTTTAAATGTTACATTTTAAGTGAAATAATGTCACAGTGTCACCTCAATTTGTTACACCTAGAGTAAAACAATATGAGAGTATCAGAAACATATATAGTTAAGTAGAATAATAATATCATAGTGTCAGTAATATATTCTCAAAGAGAGAGTAAGACACATTCAATTTATTATATTTATAGTGAAATAATGTCACAGTGTCAGAAACATATTCTTGGTGTTAGCAAGATGCAAAGGTAAAGTTCAATGTTACACTTATACGTACAAATTTATCATATGTTTTTACATAATCTCGATTTCAAATATTATTAGCAAGTGAAAAATACCACAAATGGATTGTTATAATTATGGCATTCACTTCCTTCGCCTCATTAATATTATAGTCGGTAATAATTATCTTTTGCAATATGTCACTAATGTTGATCATGTGCTTCTGCAAATTTCTAGATTTTGGATTTACTCTAAGTGCATATATTTTCTTTAAACAGTTTTTTTACTTTCTACTTTGCATATTCTCCTCTAAACACTCTCGGGCTGAGTATAGTTGCAACCATCTACCAATAATGATTAGATTAATGCTCAATATTAAGTACCTATATTTGTTATGTATATAATTGTTTTAGCAAAAAAAATCATATGTAAAATAATCTTATTATTTGAAAATAATAATGGACGTTACTATTTTATTTAAAAAATAAACAGATCAAAAGTTATGATGACTTTTTTTTTGTGCATTTCATATAATCAAGATATAATCATAACAATAAGTACGACACATTTTAACAAATAATAAATTATTCATCAAAGTCATATTTTCACTTTTTTTTTTATAAAATAATAGTTCAGTAAGATGGGTAATTAATTCTTCAAAAAAGTAAAGCAAAATAATAAATTAAATTAAAATGATTTTGACATATAAATACAGGTATTTACCTTCAAATAAGAGGATTACTTTTGATTTTAATGTTGAGCTTAAAACAAAATGAATACACAATATAATGAAAAAAATAAGTATATCTAAATATAATAAAATATTTACTCAATTAACAAAATATTTAAAAAAATATTGCCAAAGCTTACTAGAGAAGCATTCGCGTGTGTTTATTTTTAAACATCAAAGCAAAGCAAGAATGAAAAGTAACATTGTTATCTTTATATAAACAACTACACAAAAGTTCACAAATATAACAGTAAATATTGTTCTTCTTTTCTTTCTTTTCACTTCTTACACCATAAGAATTTTCATAATATTACATTAATAATGACGCACTAGCAATATTTGCCTTGCTTTTTCGTTGGCATTGGAATCTTGCCTTACACTATTGTTTCACTATAAGTGTAACAAATTGAACTTTTTCTCTGAACCTCATTAACAGTAAGAATATATTTCTGACACTGTATTATTGTTTCACTGTAAGTGTAATCAAATTATGCTAAGCAATTTTGAAGGTAAGTGTAATGAATACAAATAAAATTTAAAATCAAAAGCAAAAGCAAACTTATGCTAAGCAATTTTGACTTGGCATACATATCCAACTAGGGTTTGAAGCCTAAATTCTATTCACCTCCACCTCTAATTGGGGTAATCACTTTTAGTGGGCCAAGGAAAAATCTCATCTCCTGCTCAATTTCACTCCACTCCAATTCTCTTCCCTCTTTCCCAAATAATAGATAAGATTGCAATTATATACACAATTAGTGGGGGATCTACGTTGTAGAAAGGAGAATCAATAGATCCCTCTTTTCTTCTTAATTTCCTTTTGATATATATATATATATTTTTTTTTTCTTTTTCAATTGACCTCTTTTAAACTTTTGAATAAACTTTTTTATTATAATTTATCATATATTGAATCGGAAAATGTTTTTCGGCTAAGATGATCTATGTTGATTTGATTTTCTTTGAGGCATGCTTTCTATCCATTAATGATAATTTCTTTTGCAATATCATATGATGAAGAAGGATAAATGTTCTTATCTTATTGGGTAATGATTCTATCTTTCCTACATTTGGTGGGATTGGCAAGGCAAGTGGTATGCACAAATCAATGGTTTACGCCTACATTTAAGCCTTAAACATTGGGCTAAGTCATATTTTTTTATATGACTAGGCGTAGCTTGTTCAAGCTCAAGAAATGGAAACACACCCACACACCTATATTTTAAGAAAATATAATAACGTGAGATGCATATAACTAAGAAAATATAATAATTTTTTTTAATTCATTATGAGGTCTAATGGGCCAAAATTATACTATGGGTTATCGACAATGAATAGTATTTTACCTATTAAATTGATGAAAACAACCATGCTCGAGAGCATTCAAACTTGAAACCTCTCACTTCTCGCGTAAGTGAGAAAACATTATTGGTTTAAAAATAATTTTATAAATATATTAATAATAAAATGTAATTTTTTAATTGACTATAACTAAGATTATTTCAAAATATCTTAAATTTTATTAAAGACATTATCGAAAATTTCATTATCTCCTCCTATTTTCACTTTTATATATATTATAGACGAATCAAATTTAAATTTACATAATTTGTATTTATTAGATATGAAATTACCCACACTTCAATAAAGAGCTTATACGTTATTATTATCATTATGAAGAAAAACATCCAAAATAAAAACATTTTACCATAAAGATACAGCCGCTGGCCTAACTATAAAAAAAGTAAAAAACCTGACAATACTGCAGCTCCCAAACTAACTGGAGGGTCACGATCATAAATTAAAGAAGGAAAATAAGAGAGGCTTGAACAAGAACAAAGCAATCAACATTCACAAAATGCTTGGATTTTAACTAACTGAGAGCTTCCCGTCGTCCCATAACTTCCATACTCTTTGGATCCAAAGCTTTAGTCACTTTTTGCATTCGAGTAAGAAGACACACGCCTTTGAATATTCTATGGATATATTTATTTTAATTTAAATAAAAATTTATATTTTAATATTATATGGATAAAAAATTAAAAGGGTATAAATATATACTATAAAAAGACCGATTTTTTTAAAAAATAAAAAGAGAAAAAATTTGAAATCGGATGTTATTAACACGATTTTTCAAAAGCGAATGATGCTTTGTGTTTAATGAAGGCCATAAGGATCACGAAGCAAAATCAAAAGTTAGAGGGCCAACATTGATAGCAAGCCACGACTTGTGAAGGCCAAGGAATAAAGTAAGGAAGCTGAAATCAAGAAACCAAGAAACTAGGAAGAACAAGAAGAAGTTTTTGTAGAAATTTCTTTATGTTCTCGAATTGAACG
This sequence comes from Jatropha podagrica, assembly GCA_947857235.1. NCBI lineage: Eukaryota > Viridiplantae > Streptophyta > Magnoliopsida > Malpighiales > Euphorbiaceae > Jatropha > Jatropha podagrica. The sequence continues at coordinate 86,891 of CANUEP010232434.1, forward strand.
TGGTGATTTTGAAACTTCATGATGCAAATTACATGGTTTACCCTCTCGTTAACGCTATATATGCAATGATTGCATCATTTATACGACTAATAACAATAATTGATAATTGTAAAATAGGAATCCTATACCTCTTAAACTTGTCCATTTTTAATATAAAAAAACAATTAAAAAAGGAAAAATAATTTGTATTTGTGTAGGCAGGAGCAAAACACTAAGGAGATAGAGTGGGACATAAAAAATTGTGTGGCCTATTGAGCTGACTCAGTTGTCATGATTCCATTAATGGGCCTATAGAAAATGGCATGATGAAGGGGGAGCAACCATCATGCCTGCCTGCCTTCCTGCCTGCCTGAGGCCCCACTCTTCCCTTTGTCTCTTCTCTTCTCTACTTGTTTGGTGCTCATTCTCATTGTACATTTTTTCACTGTTCTGTGGGCTTTTTTTGCTGGGAGACAAATCTAATCCTACTCCCTCAATTTCTTATTAAAACTTCTCTTTCTGCCTTTTTAATTCACACATACTTCCTTCAATTCCAACTGATATTCAAATAAAAGTATCGTTCGAAAAATAAAAATTATCAATCCACTTTCATTTACAAATTCAACGGCCTATTAGAATGATTTATTTTCGCAATTAAAATGTTATTTCTATATTCAATTCTAACTCTATAGACCCTTTTTCATATACACCTAATCAATATCTCTTTTCATTACATTATTATAATTAAGGTTTGTGCAAATCTCCATAGTACCAAAGCAAATGAGTAATTGATTGTAAGAAAGAAATGATTTGAAGATTTCATAAATCCCCTTTTCATTATTAGCTTATTATGTGGAAAATCACAAAGCCATCAAAATGCCAATAATTCTGAATCTTTTTTTTTATATATATATATAAAATCAGAACAATGCATTTTTTAATTAAAGGAAAAGTTTCATAATTATTCTACCTTTCTAAAATAAATCCGAAATTTTATTAAAGAAAATAGAGTTTCAAAACATGAATAGAGTTTTTAGTTAACTAATTAATTAAATTAAATTTAATATATCATAAATTGATTTTAAATTCAAAGACGATGGGGAAATAATTCTTAGGAGTTAGAACAGAATTAGGAGTTGGATTAGTTGATTCGAGGATGTTGAAAAGGGACATTTTGCTTTACATAGAACTGTCTATTTACAGCTTAGAACAAGAGTGGCAGACAAATGTGGACTTCATGAAAATCACATCTGACCCACTCAACCAGACATCTAATTATTTCAACATTTTAACCAAACGCTACAGTTTAAAGGTTAAAAAAACAATTAATTTTTTTGAAAGCCTTTTTCTTTTCTTAAAAAAAAAATAAATAAATAAAAGCCATTTCTTATACAGTCAGCAGAATTAATCTCCCTCGGACCGCACAATATAAAATTTTTATTGTGTCGTGAAATGAAACTCTGTCGACAAGTAGAAAATGTTGGAACTATAACTAACTCCTAATATTTTCTCTTCTCCTTCTTCCGCATGCTGTAACTGACTTATGCCACTCTGCTTTCCCTTAAGCACTGTTCGATGTTATGTGGGTTTGATATCACTAATCCAATACTAATAATTGATTTTGAAGTGTGTCTATTACGACTCTTTGGGCATCATAATGACTTCATCTCATTCAACTGAAAATTATGATATTTAAAAGCTAATTGACGCATCATTTAGTTTCTGTTGAGCCATCTTATTTTACTTTAACAAGTGGACCACTCCAACAAAAGCAACATTTAGATATTAATAAATGACAATTAATTCAAACATCATCTCAAAATAGAAAAAATTTCATGTGGAAGCCCTTCCTTTATATGCACTTGACGCAGCGCAGGTAGAATAGTTGAAAATTAAAAAATATATTTTTATCCTTTTTGAAATTATATAAACATAGACACATCCAAAATCTGGAAGACATAACATTTTAATAACAAGGATAAATATTAAAGAGCATAAAATCTAAAATCAGAAAAATAATAACATTATCACTAAAAAAAAAAGGTATTTTAGGTAACGTTTAAAATCGTACCGTTAAACAAATTATCCCTAATGCTTTTGAAGACAATTAACATCGTTCCTATTGAGCGTATTCTATTCTATGAAGGACGATTTATTACATATTCTATGAGAGACGATTTTTAATAAATCATTCATTTTTCGGTAAACGATAATTATCATCAATTTAAAAGTTATACATAGTCTCTCTAATTTGAAATGAAAGAGCCATAAGATTCAGGTTTTGCAATTATGAGAGCGACTCTCTTAATTCAATTTTTTTCCATTCTCAACACTAAATTTCGAACCCTGGACGTCGTTAAAAGGATCTAAAGGCTCATCCCACTAGAATAATCAATAGTTAATAATTAATTTGCCTTTTTTTTAATATATGACATATTTATTATTAGTATATCAAACAGAAGTTATAACCTCTATATAAGATGTCAATTGTTCTCAAAATTGATTATAATAATTGTTCTTAGTATACGAGACATAAATTGTATCTAATATATATAGAACGTCAATCATTTTCAAAATTAATGACAACAATTGTCTCGGTGTATGAGACCTAAGATGTATCTCATATATAAGACGTCAGTCATTCCAAAATTTATGACAATAATTGTCATTGGTAATGAAGATACCAGTCATCCATCTCTCATATGAGACATTATTCGTTTTCAAAATTAAAAATAATATTTGTTCCGAAACGTAAATTGTCATTCATTATTGACATAATTATTATATTAATTTTTGATTAAAATATTAATAAATTATTATAATAAACATTGATAGTTCCCTTTATAACTCATTTTCATACAAAGAGAAAATTGTCTCATAATGCCAAAGGGGTTACGACTTTGCTCACTTTTTTTTTTTTGGGTAGTGTATTGAAGAAATATGAAAGTTTGTCTTCTTGCAAGTATTGGGTGCTCGAATATATGCTTTTTTTTTTTATTTAATATAAATTATTCAAATAAGAGGGAATGGGTTCATGTGAGGAGGGAATGGAGGCAGCCTTTTGGTTAGAATGCCAAAAAGTTATATATCTTTTTGAGTTTGGCTCAAAATTGTAGGGCACTCATAATTAATAATAATAATAATAATATAAAAATATAGAACGAAATAAAGAAAAGAGAAGTGAGAATGATGCCATTGCCAGTCTGTGAGACTATTACAGGCATTGACAAAACCCTGAGGAGTGAGGCCTGAAGGGAAAATAAAAGAAAAGAAAGAAAGAAGAAGACCCATCATTGCCAAATAGCAATTCTTCAGTAACCTATTTTACAGGCATTGGCATGGGCCACCATTATATTCATATATATATATAATATGCTAAAAAGAAAGTGTCACTGCTTCCTCCTCATATAATATATAACACCATAGCCAAAAGGTTTCTCTCTGCTTCTTGAAAATCTACCAAAATCCCATGGCTAATCATTTGAATTTTTTTTTTTTAAACAATGGGTTTTACAAAAAGGATCTAATGACAAAAAAGAGGGGACCCCCCTGCTTGCCTTTCTCCCTGTATTAAGAGTTAAGTTGAGATGGAAAATTCATTTAGTTTTTAAATTATTTACCGTTAATTTAAATTAGAGCCAACCCCATTAGAAAAGAAAAAGTATTGATTCAAAATTTTTTACCAAAGGTGAAAGTTGTGATTGGAAGTGAAAAGCATCATCATCTATCAATCAATGAGATGAAAAAGATTAACAACTTTTGAGAAATATTATATCAAAGGTTTCATGCAAAAGATATATAAATAAATAAATAAATAAATAATTGCCACACTTTGATAATGATAACAGTTGCAGAGGAGTGCTTGGGTTTGTACCTTTTTTCTCTTATTTTGAGAGATATTTGAAAAATTGCGACATTGATCATAACCGAACCGACTCTCGTCAATTGTCAAGTACCCATTTTGGCGGGAAAGGACATTCCTTTTTCATTTTTATCATGCACGCACACTCACTGTTACTACTACGAACAAACGCCACGCTTTCACATTACCAAAAGCTTTTAGTGTTAATAACATTAAGAGAAGAATAAGAAAAATGAAATATAAATTTTTTCCTTTCCATTAATTTCCAAATGAATGGTTTATTTCCTAAATTTTTTAAATCAATAAATAAAATTTTTTAACTTTCTAGCAAAATGTATTTTTTATAAATTAAATTTATACTCTTACCTTTATAAAAATTAAAGTCATTTACTATCTTAATCGACACGACACCTTGTTAATGTTTTTATTTTAATATATAATCTAATCAAAACCAAGAAAATGTCTTCGTGGGATGTTGTGAACCTAATATGCAATGAAAGATTTTTGATGGCAAGCAACACATGTGCATGTGACCTTTCCATGCTTGTTTTGATCTCAAACACAAATTTATCGAGACAAATATCTTTTTATCATCATTAACATCTTACCAGATTTGTACTATTCGACCTGATTTGTCTAAACGTAGTCGATAACCGTTTTTATGTACTAAATCAATAGAAATATAAATTTTTATTAAAATAAAGATATTTATAATAATACATTGAGAGAAATAAAATAAAATGAAAAAAAAGAAACTAAGCTTCACAAAATACATAAATTAATTTGTAGAAGGCTAATATGGTCTATTGGCTGTTACACGTGTGAAAATAAATTAAACTTAAACAGGTTGCACCTAATCTATATGGAGTAATTATTATTCTCGTCCACTCATTTGTCATTTCTGTCCTCTAAATTCCACATACTACTAAATCATGAAATTTTGTGTTTGATGATCAACAGACATTAAATTGAATATCCTAAAGGATCTCAGTGGAGATTCTATTCACACCATACGTGTACATGTGAAAAAAATTTTGGAATTCGATCCATATTAAGCAATTACATAAAAAAAAAGAAAAAAAACTTAAATGTGAATAAATTTCAAACTGAATTAAATGGGACGGGTGATTTAAAAAAAAACATTAAATTGAATAATTCAAGTTTATAAATTAGTAGCAGTAGTTATTTTCCTCAAACAATTAATTAAGTGCATTTAGAAGCACAACAGTATTTTTAAGTGTATTTAAAAGAGTTTATTTTAGCTTCTAAAAAAAAAAAATCGTATTCTCCCTTCTTGGTTATAGTTTTTCCACATAATTAAATCACTTGGATTATAATAAATAACTCTTTAATTTGAATAAATTACATATCTAATCAAATGAACAATTCTCTTTCCATTAACTTGCTGTTAGAATTAAGAAAGAATAAGATGTATTTTCAAAAATTATAAAAAAAATAATTATAATTACAATATAAGAGTAAAACTAAAATAACTCTAAAAAAAGATCGGACAACACAACACATAATATTTGAATAAGCTTAACGAATATCAAACACAAACAATTAAAAATTTATTTGAATTTCTATAAAATTAGATTGCGGCGGCAAACCATTCCCCAAATCTCGCCACCAATCACTCCTAACCTTCATATAATTATTTAAAAAAATTAATATGATAAGAATGGAACAAACCAGACAAACACTAAACCCAATCCCTACGTTGCAGTAAAATACATATTTTTGGTCTTTCTTCTTGAATTGTTTTACTTTTATATATGAACGATGTCAAACAATTTTTTTAAAAAAAAAACAAAATAAAAAAACTCATGCAAGTGTGTGGTACGAGGAAGAAGCACTCTTACATAATATGGGCGTATGTTATATTTATGTGATGTTATGTTATGTCCGTTACATCACATTCTTGATTCTTCTTACAATAGTCAAACTGAATAAATAAATAAATAAAATAAACCAATTAAACATTAAGAAAAAAACAAATAACCCATGAAATAAGTAATAGGACGTGTGAAAATACAAAATAATAATAATAGAAAAGAGAAACAGAAACATAGAGAAACTATATATTATTTACATTAATTGAAAGGAAAAAAAAAAATAGTAATAATGACAAAACAATGTTCATCTAATTATGTTGAAACTCATGGTTAAGATGGAGAGACAGAAAAAATATTCTTCTCTTTCATGCATCAAAGATACTCACCATCATTTCTTTTCTTTTCATTCTCTCTGTGATGGTCTAATTATGATAAAACTTTCTTAATGATAATCATAATAATAATATTAGTGATTATGATTTAATATAACTAGTCTGAAGAACAAATCCATGATTCCACCATACCTTCATTTCTTGTTGCCACATTAATCTCTGTTCCTTTATCACCGTTACTAACTCTTGCAGAGTTATTACTGTAGTTGCCATTAATAGACCTTAACAGCCCTTGTTGGTCACTCTCGTTATTTGACCCTCCACCCCGCCCGCCGCTGCCAAGGCTGATGACTCCATCTCCTCCCCAGTTGTCATTTCTTCTCAATGTTGTATCAGGTGACGTCACTATATTTTGAAGCCCTGTAAGGTTTGTAGGACTAGTAACATGGCCATGCCCATGGCTTAAACCGAACTCTTGTATAACTCCCATTTCTTGTTGAGGCTTAGTGGAGGCAACAATGGAAGAATTGGCAAGTGGGTATTTCGGTAGAAGAGAGTGAAGATTAAAAATTGGGTTTTGCAAATTTATGTCGAGGAGATTAGTGTTAATATTCTGCGGCGAATGAGAACAAGTGTTGTTGTTAGTTGATGAAGAAGACGAAAAAGGTGTTTGAATTTTCTGAGCGGCAGGTCTTAAAAGGTAATTAGGAGACGGCGAAGGGTCAAAATGGGTAGAAGCTGATCTTAAAGAAGAAGTGCCAAATAGATCGAGTCTAGTTCTTTGAAACGACGTCGAAGTAAAAGGAGGTGCAGGAATTCCGGTGAATTCTTGAACCATGGCTCGGAAATTAGTTGTATCGGTAGTTAAAACAGTAGTTGGTGCACGTCTAGATGCTCTGGATCTTTTTTTTGGATTACGAACAATATTGGCGGTGGTTTGATCTGTAGATGTGGAAGCAGAAGGTCTTAGTGTAGTTTCTGAGGGTTGAGGGATTTGAACTGAAGGGAAATGAGGTTTATTTTGTGATTGGTTGGTGAGAAATTGTTGGGTTGGAGAAGATGAGTCTATTAAAGCAGAAAGATCAGTGCAGTTAGTTTCAGATCTTAAATTTTTAGACCAGACCATATCAAGATTAAGGAATGGGTTTGTGAGTTGGGATGGTAGTGATCGCGTTGATGATGATGATGATGAAGGGTCGAAGTAATTTGATAAAGGGTCAAACATGGTTGATGACGAAGAAGAGTGGTGGGTTTGGTGGTGGTGGTGGTCTGCCGATGGTGGTGGTGGTGGGTTAGACATGGGACCAACATGGGTTAATGGGTTGTTATTATTGTTCAAGAAAACTGAGATTGACTCGGCGCGTGAATCATACTCCTCGTCTCCACCACTTGAAGATTGCATACTTCCACTATTACCAGAATCCATTTCGTTTCTTCAGAGCAAAGAACTCCAAAAACAAATGAAGAAAAAGGACAGGGACAGAGATATGCAGAGAGATTTTGGTCACTTACTTAGACAGACCCATTTAAGAGAGAAACTACAAAAACAAAGCATGAGGTAACAACAATAGTAATAATCACTCCTTGTCAAAAAAATAACAGTAATAAACACAGAGAGAGAAGAAAGATAAATATCTTCTGGAAGAAAAGAAAAAATCAGAGGAAGTACCCAAAGTTGTCTTTAAAGCTCTGATCTGCAAAGGAGAAGACAGTGTTTGGTTTGGTTATAGCTTTAACTTTGTCTTTAGACAAAAGGGTATTTGTAAAGAAGAGAATAAACAGCCCACGGACCATGAAATGAAATTGATGGTTGCAGAGAAAGAAAGAAATAAAAATGGAAAATTAACAATTTGGGTTTCTGTTTCCTTTCGTTTTTTGCTTCAGATATGACAATTAGGGTTTTCTTTCACTTTTGTTCAAGAAAGGAAAGAGACAGCGAACGAGAGAGAGAGAGATGGGTTTTGTTATATGAAAGAGAGCTCTGCTAGTCTTCAAGCTCTTAGGCGGGTTTGGTTATTTCCGCTTGCGGTTTCTGTCTCAAAAGATCAGAGGTGGGGTAGCCATGTGAGTGAGAGAGGGAGATGGAGAGAGAGAGAGAGATTGGTGGTGGTGATGGGAAGCCAAGTGGTAAAAGTAAGAGTGAGTTATGGGTTTGGTTTAGAGTGTGAAACGAAGAAAAAGATAATAGTTTTAAGAGAGGGAGCTATTGAAAATAATAATAATAATAATAATATGTATTAGTAGTTTTTTGTTTTTTTATTTTTAAATAGCAGCATATACACAAAATAAATTAATAAGTTTTAAATTATTATTTTGAGGTAATAAAGAAAATGGGCATGCAACCAAATTAGGAAAAGAACTATCCAATAAAATAGAAAAATTATAAAAATAATAATTTATGGTGTACATATATTTCTCGTATAAATAAAATGAAATAATAAATAAAAAGAGTACAATTATTATTTGAAAAATGGACAAATTGCAAAATGTTAACCACTTCATAATAATAATAAGAATCTGACAATATCTAGATTCTATGTCCTTGTTTTGAGGGGATTAGGTTTAATCATTACTAAAGTAATTAGTCTCAAATTGATCTCCTTTCTAACAGAGATTATTGAAGTTTAACTTAACATTTTATTATTAATTAATAATAATAAACTTAAAATACATAGCTCCACAGCCTTTGACCGAGTCAGGAAGCCTGATGATAATAATTTCAGAAAATAAAAATTACTAACACAGGAAGAATCTTTCACTGTTGTTCCCTGCTGAAACTTATGCAAAAGTAATAATTAATTATTTAAAAAGTTTTATAATTTTATTTTATTTTTCTTTTCAATAGTACAAAAACAAAAAAACAAAAATTCCAATCTAAGGAAGATGGATAGATCAGTTCAACAACATCCTAAGTTCGCTGCAACTATCAGAACTAAAAAAGAAGATCACGAATTAATATTTAATTAATTATGGTATTTAATTAAGTAATCATGTATCTAATTACATTACAAATACAAGTCTTTATCATTCTACTTGTCATATTTTTATTATTATTTCTTCTCTTCTTTTATACTAATGGTCTGTTCTTGCCCCTACAAAAACCAAACCCTAACCCTAAAGACCCGAAATTATCACGTATTCCAAGTCTACACGTAATAAAGTTACAAAAACCAACTTCTTCTTCTTCTACTACTACTATTATTGTTAATTGTTTTAACTTAATTAATCTCTTAGATAATTAAAGTTTTTTATATTTAACTGAATCAACTAATTTTTAAATTTTTGATATACAAAATATGATTTTGCCTAAAGATCTCTTGTACCACATTGATAAAATATTTATTTATTTTCAAGAATTGGGATGTATTAAAAATCATTTTTATATGAAGATACATTTAAGAAGTTAGTGAACCACAAATATATGGCCACGTGGCCTAATTGATTAATTAATAATCTCAAATCACATACCTAATAATTAATTACTTGCACCAGTAGAACTAGTGAGTTTTACCTGTGGAGGCGCCACCTACCAAAATGTGGAAAGGATAGGACCTCCATCACTTTCAATGAACCTGTGCCTCACATAATAATTAATTAGGGATATGCAAACACAAAATGTTTATATTCCTCCACTCATTAGGACCCTTGGATTGATAAGTATCTTATTGTGTTGTGTGTGTCACAATAATTTCAGATCATAATTAAAGTGCTATTCAAAAGGATAAAACAGAATATATGTCATACATATACAATTTTGATGAGATGGTGGGAGATGATGGGAGGGTCCCCCATAATCAAACGGTTATTAGCTTCACTTTTTGGGTGCATCTTTTCATTTTCCTACCTTTTTTCTTTATATATAAATATATTTTCTTCTTGCCAAAAAAGATTAACTAAATAAACTAAAGTAACACTATTAAAATTTCCATCATTCATTAATTTGAGTTTAATGTTCTCAACAAAAATTAAAAATAACATTTGGATCCATCCTCTCGACAACAGTCATTCACTCTAAATCCCTTAATTTTACAAGTAAAATTTGCTTGAAAATATAATTTAATTCTGTTAATATAAATTTTCCCTTTGAATCTCACTTATAATTCTAATTAAGTATTAGATGCTATAAATTTATTTATTTTGGAAAGTCCATTAATTCAGATTAAATTGTTTGGATCAGTTAATTTTTCTTGGCCTGTTTATTATAATAAAATAAATTATTTCACTAAAAAAACATTTTTTTTTATTTTGATAATATAAGCAGTAGCAATTAAGATTCTGCAAAACAACAGCTTCAAAGTTAAACAAGAAAAACTGTACATAATTAATAGTGAAAGAGTACTATTTCTATCTATTCATGCAATATATAAACGTGGGAATATGGAAATAATGGATTTTCTACGGTGCTTTTAATTAAATTGAGAATATGTTAAAATAATTTTAATTATAGTCAATTATAAAACTATATTTTATTAATCGATTGTATATATTTATAAAAATTAATTTTTAATTAAATATTTATAGATGGTTAAAAATTTTAAATTTTTATTCTTTTTAAGTTTATTTTTATAAATATATATAATAAAAATTTTATGTGGATGCCAATAGCTATGAAGTCTACTTGTCAAAAAATTAATTTTTTACAGTATTATAAGAAAATAATTAATAATTCATGTGCACATTGTTCTTGAAGAAAAAATATGCCAGAAGAGATAAGAAAAATATATTTCACCGAGATTTTATTCATTGATGGTCTCCAAAATGAATGTTAATATTGAAGTTCAACAATATAGTTGATTTGCTCTTTAAAATACTTTCTATTACAAGCTTTCAGTTACATATTTCAAAAAATTGATGTTTAAAATTCGAGTAAATAAGATCAAAGATTTTAAAATTTATCTTTATGAGAAGAGTAATATGCACTGTACTTATTTTCTTTTTAACCAAAGTTTTTTCTCACTGAGTTTTTCTAGTAAAAGTTTTTAATGAGTCAATATTTCAACGCGTTTTTAATAAAAGAATAATATAATTTTTTTCTCACAGAGATTTTTTTTTAGAATAATTTAACAAGTCATGGTCTTTGAAGAAACAGACATTCAAAAGGAGTACTGTGAAATTAGTGAATATCCTATATAGGCTAAAAGTCTATATTTCTAATTAGTGGAAACTCTATATTTCTAATTTGTATAAAATTCTATTTTTTATTAAGATTTGACTTATGTACAAATATTTTCGTATTCTCTCTATTTTCTCTTTGCTTCTCTCTATTTTTTTTATTATTTTATAAAATATATAGATAATTAAAATTTTCAAAATTTTAACTTTTGTCTTTTTTTAATTTATTTTTTTGATTACCATAAGAGACATAAAAATATTTTATTTTAATTTTCAAATATTTGATGCTATTTTATTATAATTTAAAATAATTTTATTTAGGAGGGAGATAAAATAAAGGAAAAAATATACCTTTTTTTTATGTTTATGTTATTTGATTAGACATAGTTTTTAAAAATAAATATACATAATATTTTATTTAGGGGAGAGAGATAAAAAAGAAAAAATATATTCTTTTTATTTATGTATAGTTGTAGAGAAAGTCGAGAGTTTAGGAGAGAATATAATGCTACTTTTATGTAATATTTTTTTATTACTTAATTAACTTATTTATTTATTTAAATTTATAACTTAGAAATAATAGATAAATAAAATACTAGAATAAACTCATTAATTGACCAACCATGATTTACTTTATAATTTTCATTTATTGACTTGATATTTTTTTTTATCCATCAACATGAAATTTCATTAAATTATAACCTTACGACGGTTGATTTTTGAAATTCAAATTGGTAATTTTTTTAATATAATTTATTTCTTATTATATGTTGAATTCTTGAAATACATAATTATATATATTTATATATGCCTTTTTTCCAACCAAATTGAAACATAGTTTTGGATATTGTATTTGCTATTGGCTTGATTATTTAAATAATAATAATAATAATAGAGCAATGTTAATACAATATGTCTATTTGGAATTTGGTTGAGTGAGTGTTCCAACTTGACCTAACCTAATTGGTCATGTCCCTACTTCTTTTTGCAATGTCCATTGAAGTCCTTGATTAACCATTTTTAACAAAGACCCTCAATTCACACCCACTATGGATACTGCACTGCAAATTAATTAAGTTGCTTTAACCTCTAGCGCAAGTTACTACAATAAGCTTAGTTACACGGTTACATTTTTGACTTTCGATCTCAATACCCCAATTTGGTCATACTTAGATTATTAAGGGATTGCGCTAAACTTGGATAAAGATACTTTTTTTTTTGTATAACAAACACTAACTTTTAACCTTTTCCTTAATTACCATCAAGCTGTGATTAACTTAATTTTGCCACCAAAATCTTTAACACGTTAGATTCACTGCAATTTAGTATATTCTGATTCACATATCCTAATTAAATTCTAAAGAACAAATTAGGTACATTACATTCAATGTATTAAACGATTTCTCTATTTTTTTTTTTTTTTAAATTCTCATTCTTCAAATATATTCCCTAAATCAGAATTTCTTAAGAGCACTCATAAGAATATTTTTCTGCCATCTTTTTTTGGTATTTAATTTATTTTTCCTTCTTTCTTTGGTGGGTTTCTTCTCTGGTGTTATTCTTCACCATCCGTCAAGAATCCATACAGCCAAAAAGATGGATATATACGAATTAAACTTCAACATTAGCTGTATGTCTTTTCCCTACTAGAAAGAAAAAGAGACATATGAAATGAGATCAATAAATTATTTTACAAATATCAAATACAGTACAGAGAATTTATAATTTTTTTTTTTAAAAAAAAAATTTGCATATGACTTTAATGTATATTTGTTCGTGGCATTACTCAAAAGAATGATTTTCTCTAGAACATAAAGACATTTCATTCATTAAAAAAGCAATAAGGTATCTACAAAAGAAAATGTGATATAAATAGAGAATCTCTATATATAAATTTATTCTCCAAAGTAACTAATAACTACTCATTGGTTGATCTTCAAAATCATGACACTATTTTCTCCATATAATTTGTTTGGTATATACTTGGAATTGTTGTAAGGCTGAATTTTCAATACCAAGTATGGCTTCACCTAACCCCAATGCTCTAATTTAAATTTTGAACTTGCTTACAAAATTGATTTGACTCCACTGACCCTTTTCACTTTCCTTTTAAGTTTCTTTATTTTCAAAATTAAATACTCATATATATAAATATTATTAACAAGAAAAAATCAAAGCTCATCCCTATAATAATAAAGTTTGATCGATTTGAAGTGATGCTTGAAAGCAGTGTTTCAGCTAAACCCTTCCACACACAAGTCTATTTAAGTTTGAGAGGGAATGAAATTGACGGCTCTACAATTGTTATTATTATTATTATTAAATTTCCCAATGCTATCTGCCCAAAATATAAAATTTAGAGGGCAAAATTCAATTTGGTTCCTATATCTTTATATTCAAGGTGGAAATATATTGACTATTCACTTAATTATAGATTTCAATAAGTAAATCCATTTAATATAGCAAATAACGCATTTTAAAAGTCCAAAGAGATTGGTGGTCCTTGTAAGAGAGAGTACATGCATGTTGAGAACTTATTGGGGATAAGAAGAGAGGTGCTGCTGTTACCTTTGACAATTGACTTGTCTTAAACAGTACCACATCTTCTTCTTCTACTTCAGAAATGGAATGTCCAAATCAAGGCTCTGGTATCTATATGATCAAATTCTAACCAAGTAGTGTCGACTGTACGAGGCACACCCCAACAACAACTGACCCTCTCTTTTGCAGCAACTACATGTGCACTTCACTTTTGTAGGTCCGTCTCAGCACTATTTGGGCTAACCCAACTCTACAAATTCATAGCTTCATCAACACCAAGATTTTCACAATTGGGCCTTCATTGTTCTTTTTTCTTTTTAATTTATTTAAGATTTAATAAACTAATTCACTTGTCTATATTGTCCCATTATCCCCTATAAATCAAATTAAAAAACAAAATTTTTTTATTAAAATAGGGTGTTTCTAATCATGTACGGAAAGAAAAAGTATAGAATTACTATTGTATATGACACTACAAAAAACAGAGAGAAAAGGGGACGAAAATCGGAGACAATCAATATTATTTGTCCCCTTTATTATATTAAAATACAAAGGGGACAATCAATCTTAATTATAATAGTTTATTAATATTTTAATTAAAAATTTGGACGATAGTTGTGCCAATAATAAAAGACAATTTACGTTTCCAATACTAAGGACAAATATGATCTTTAATTTTAGAAACGAATGATGTCTCATATAGAAAATAGGACGATTGGTTTCTCCATTATCAATGACAACTATTGTTATAAATTTTGAAACAAATTGACATCTTATATATGAGATACATTTAATGTCTTGTATACTGTGCATAATTATCGTTATTAATTTTGAAAATGATTGATGTCCTATATGTATGAGATATAATTTACGTCTCGTATACTAAGGATAATTGTTGTGATTAATTTTAAAGACGATTGACGTCTCACATAGAGACGATAACTTTTGTTTCATATACTAAGTGTGCCATATATTAAAAAAAGAAATTAAATATCAACTATCTATTGATCCAGTGGAATGAGGTGCAAGATTCTTTAACCAACATCCAGGTTCGAACCTTTGTGTTGTAAGTGAAATACACTGGATTAGGTGAGTCAATCCCGTAATAGCCTTCTGCAGAACTCAACTTCTCAACATCACTCGAATCATATTAGTTAGTTGTGCTTACTGGATTAGGTGAGTCAATCCCGTAATAGGCTTCAAATTTGAAAATTTAAAATTTTAAAATTTCGTGGTGGAATATGAGTGGTTTTTTTATATTAGTATTTTTATCAAATTATTATGTCAAGGTTATTTTAGAAAATAAAGACTAATAAATTTTCGTTTAAAAATTATTTCAAATATAATTTTATGAAATTCAATTGAATTTTTTATTTTAAATTATAACATACGAAATATAATAAATTCATTTACAAATAAATTCCACTTAGAATTTATTTATAAATGAATTCGATAATTATGATTCATTTATTTCAAATGGTTCATTAATCTTCTCGAACTGAAGGTTTTTGGCTCTCCTAATAAAGTGCACTTTTGAAGAATCGAATTTGTATTCTCACCCTTACTAACTATCTTAATCAACAGCTTATTTGCATAATTTATTTCACTTAATCTCTCATTTTCTCATTTTTAATATAAACGAGTAAAATAATCAAATTATATATATAAAAAATGCAAGTCGGTATACAAAATTATGAATATTGAATTTCGCGTGAATGTGAAAAAAAAATCACTAATAATTTATTTTAATGAAAATTTTACTTTTATTGATTTGAGGAGTATATGGCCTTAAAACTTTATTAATTTGATCAATGACTTGAGGAGTTAGATTTTTCCCCATTCCACAGTCATCAAAGTAATATTTCGCCTTTCTTAAACCTTTGCTATCTTTAGTTAAAAAAAAAAAAAGAAAGAAAAAAAAGGTAATATTTGGCCTCCTTCAATACTGCAACACCAACACGTTTCACTAATGCAACCACGTGTCTCTCTCCGGCCATGCAAAACCCTCTGGATCATCAGCATATAATCAACGAAAATTCTATCTCCAACTCAACGAGAAAGAAAAGGAGAGAGATGTCAAAGGTAAACCGGTGGATCCGCAACGGACGCAACAGGCTATCCCATTTATTTGGGAAAGAAACTGCGAAGGAGGAAAACTTTCCAGTACTAGAAGGGCATCCTGCGGGACAAGAACATGCTCAAGAATCCGTCGAAACATATGAGACAATCAAAACCAACATCAAGAGACTTATTAAGGAGTTCAAGATTTATAGATGGAATCCAGACATCCCCAACAGAAAACCCTTTCTCCAATCCTATTATATAGACCTATCCACCTGTGGGCCTATGGTAATACCTATCTTCTATATTTCAAGCATTTTCAGCGTATGTTTATTTATTGGCTTAATGGTCAGCTCTCAGCCGTTAGTTATTTTTCCCCTTTCTAGGTTTTGGATGTATTACAAAAGATAAAGGCAGAGGATGATTCAAGCTTGAGCTATAGAAGGTCATGCAGGGAAGGGATATGTGGGTCTTGTGCAATGAACATTGATGGGACCAACACAGTGGCTTGTCTTAAGCCTATCGATGCCGACACTACGAAGCCCACTATTATTACTCCTCTTCCACACATGTTTGTCATTAAAGACCTTGTTGTGGATCTAACCAATTTCTACAACCAGTACAGGTACTATTACTATCTTCAATTTATTCATTTTATTGTTTGAGATTGATTAATTATCTAATTAATATTAGGTCAATTGAGCCATGGCTTAAGACAAGAAAGAAACCTGAGGATGGCAGGGAACACAGACAATCGCCTGCAGATAGAAAGAAGTTGGATGGGCTATATGAGTGTATTCTGTGTGCTTGTTGTAGTTCTTCTTGCCCTTCTTATTGGTGGAGTCCTGAAGAGTTCCTTGGACCTGCACCTTTGCTCCTTGCTTACAGATGGATTTCTGATAAGTAATTTTTTCAATTTCAATGATTCTATTATTTACTAATTACATTGAATAAGTGGTGGCAGACTCATCTTCGCAGTTCTTAAATGAAGATATATATATAATGTTTGTAAATGGCAGCCGGGATGAATTTACAGAGGAAAGGTTGCAGGCACTGACAGAGGATACAAAGAAATTATATAAATGCAGGACTATTAAGAATTGTACAGCCTGCTGCCCTAAAAGCCTGAATCCGGCAGATGCCATTCACAAAATGAAGTCCAAACATTTGCTTTCTCAGCCGCTAGAGCGGTTGGAAACCTTCTGATTTCAGCAAGCTTAATGCTACTTAAGGATGCATTACAATGTATAACTCTTGTATTTCCTTTTTTTTTTGTCCTTTTTGTCCTTCTCTTCACCTTCACCTTAGTAAGAATGAGATTAGTAGAATTATTATCAATGAGATTGAGATTAGTGGTATTGAGAATCATGCTCAGGATAATCGAATTATAAGGTTGCAAACTTAATTATATATTAATTTTTTTATATATATTTTATAGAAAGCCATCTGAAACTATATGTAAATTTTTCACTATCAATAATTCAAACGATTAATTATTTAGATGGATGGTTAATGAATTCAATCAATATAATGCTATTAAATTATCAATAGATAACAAAAAAGTTTTTATGATAAGTAATAATGATAAGAATAGGCAATGGGTCTAATCAAATTTTCTTATTTGACAATGATGTTTAGTGACAAAAGCCTAATAAAATTGAAGTTATACCAACTCCACGAAACTAATTGTTAGAGGCTAGTAGTGGAATTTCACCACTTTACATTTTACATTTATGATTTAACCTCGGACATAGTTAGAACATCGTAAATGACTTCAGGCACACTATTCACAAGAAATTCTAATTTGATGGGATTGAATTGATGCTTTGGCTATTTTGCCAAGAAACGGGAAGAGTTAATGTTTGCAATTGCAAATAATTTATTATTGAACATCAATTGAGTATATGCTATAGAAAAAGCTACTTCGAAAAATGGCTCTCATGAATTAGTTTAGCGAATAAAAAAGCTGCTGCTTTGGTATAATTGTGATGTAAAACAATGCTAATTTTGATGGAAAACATGAATCAGTTATATAATTTTTGCAAATTTAATCCATTTTTCCAAAGGCAACGAAGCAACAAAGGCTGCTTTGTCTTTCTCTCACATTCTGTGTATATGTAAAATAGAAAGACTGCTTTATTCCCACATCGCCTATAAACAAAAGCCAAGAAGAAGCGTGTTGCTATAAATAACAAGCCTCTGGCCTCAAATTTCCGTACTTGCCGGGACGACGTCAATGGGTGATCAAGAAGGTCTATGGCCTCGGTCGATGGCTTCCATTGCACTTAGGAAGGGTGTTGACCTAAGGTCTCCCCCAAGTGGGAGAGCGAACATTATAATTTGTGGCAGTGGGGTCCTGCGTTCGCGCGGCCCCTCCCAATTTTAGTCGTAGAAATTGACTCGGATGTGGGCCCCATTTTCAGGATTCAGTGGCAGTAAGTTGGGCCCAATTTTAGAATCGAATGGGCTATGTTTTCTGGGCTTAGAGGCTGTGACTTCCGTAATTTAAGACTCGTTTTGAACTTTCGTTATTATTTTTTTTTTGTTATAATTATTATTCTAATAGTATATGGTACCAAATATTACCATAATTTAATGGCGAGTACCATAAAATTTGATAAAGGCATAGTTTATAGGTAAGTCATTGTGGTTTTTTAAGTATATTACGATTTTGGGGTTTAAAACCTCTTCCCCCATACTCAAAAAAATTATTTACAAAATTTCTTCTGAGAATTATACTTGTACAAAATATTATTGTTTTGCTGATGTTTCTGATTATATATTTATATAGTATGAAATTTCAACGGAACATTACGCCGCATGTTGCAAACTTAGTAATATATTAATTTTTTAATAGAAAAAGCCATCTGAAATGAATTTTAGGTTACAAGTAAAATTTTGACAGGCGCTAGTACACAGCTCGAATCGCTTTGGATCGGCCCATTAAAAGAGTAGTATTTTATCATTTCCCATAAAAGCAAGCCACGAGCATTGGAGCCAAGCCGCATTTTCTCTTTCCCTTTCAACTTGTACTACACTATATCAAATGTCAGTAAGTCAATTAAAATTAAGTGGACAACTAATAAAACAAATCAACACTGTAAAATTGTTCAAAAATTAAATTACAAATTAAAAATTTTACATTTAAAATAAAAACATGAATACTCTGATTTAAACTATTTTTTTATGAAATTATATTATTGGAGAGTATTTCAGGAAATAAAAAAAATTAATTAATTAGTTTTATCCAGAATTTAGTACAAATATGATTATATAAATACTAAGTGCACATTTTAAGTTAAAGCACTCAAAATGCAAATAAAAATTATCTTAATATATAATTTAGCACTTGAAATTTGATAAAAAAAATCTTACCAACATTTTGAACTTTAAAAAATCGACATTATAGTACCGTAAACTTCATTTTCTATAATAATTTCACGTATTGTTACATTAAAAGATGTAATTTTAATATTATTGATTTATATATAAAAAATATTATATAATTTGATATGTGATTGTCACGTTCTGACTACAATCACTAGAGAAATTATCCATTTTGGATCAAGCCAGCATAATACCATACTAGATCAATAAAATCCATACAGTTTTATCCCGCAAGTATAATAGAAACCTTTTATAAGATCACCCATCCTAAGATTTTGCTAAGCGAACACGCTTAATTCTGGAAGACTTTCAACTTTCCAAGACATTCCATTAAAAAGTGTTTCTGATGATTAGTTTTCCTATTTTCGATATATGATTTGATTAATTCATGGGTTTCGCATTTCACTGCTTTATCTAGCCTGTCATTTCAGAAACTAGCCAGGAACTCTACTTTATCTGCCCTCTTAAAATCACTTTACTTGGTCGTGATGTCACAATGATTAATATAACTTTTGAAGCAATAATTTTTTTAACTATCTGTTTAATCTATCTAATTTTATAAGTTAAGTTGCTTAATAGGTTAAATAAAATGTATAATAAATTTAATTTTATAAGTTGAAATGTTTAACTGAATCAAAGTAAAAAGTTAAGGGTAACACAACGTCTTTTTAAGAAAAGTATGTAGCAAATTTATGTATCTTATTTGCAAATAAATTTTATATGAATTTCAATTATTAACAAATAATATATATATATATATATATATATATATATATATATATATATTGATAGAAATTTCAATCCGCTGTTGATTTAGTTAACTATATTTTAATTTTTTCATCGGTTACTAGCTAATTATATTTATATTATATTTGATTAAATAATTAATAAAAAATCTTTCAATTATTAACAATCAACTTGTCTTGAAATTAATGAAAAATATTATACATTTTAGATAACTAATTAAATATCATTGCAAGTTATTGATAACTTTTTAAGCAAATGGTTTAATAATAAACAAAAATCAAATCGAACCATTTTGAAAATGATTTTTTTTTTCAATTGGATCAAACCATTTAAAAAATAAACAGTATAAAATTTATAATTTTATGTGATTTGTTGTTGTCTAATGGTTTGACCCATTTTTATACATGTCCATATATATATCATTAGCTAGAATAATATTTTAGGCTAAATAATAAGGTAACCTTCTTTTTTATTTTGCAAATTAATAAACCCCACGTAAGCATTTAAAAAGGAAATTTAAACACATTTGGAATGAGTATGCAAATTTTAAAACAATTTGGTGTGAATATTATAAATTGTGTTAATGCCTGTCGCACTTCATTACTAAACTAATTAAATTACACTTGATTGATAATTTATATATATAATTTTTTTATATTTTATATATGCTAGTAAAGTGTAAATATTTAAATAATGGATGTTAATATGAAAAAAAGTTTTAATTCATATATAAAATATAATAAAATTTTGTGTTACCATTCACTAAATTTTATAATTGTCATTGAATAAAAGTATCATATAACTTAGCCATATATAAAATATCATATGTTTATTTTTTAGAAAACAATGGTGAAAGAGTGACTCGGCTTTCTATTGATTCTGGGCCATTGTCTAATCCAAAGAAAAATCACTTGTTTAATATCACACGTCATCGCGATTTGAGCGGTAAATCATTTCCCAATTTTCACAGTCAATAATTAAAGGCACTTTACCAGCTCACTTCACCACACAGCACCTACCCAAACTCGACCAATTCCTTACCCACGCGATAGATCATCATCATCGTCTGCTTTCTCTTCTTCTTCTTCTTCTACCTGTATCTTTCTCTCTCTCTCTCTCTCATAAAAAGATTGTGATGATTTTATGTGGGAATTAACGGTGTTTTTTCCTATAGAGAGCAGGTATGATCTCTCATGTTCATAACTTTGTAATTAAAATGTGAATACAAAGAAAATTTGGAACTGTGGTGAGATTGGTAATAACCCGACAAGTGCAGCAGAATTGAGCCATGAGAGCAGTGATGAGGAGCACCAACTCTCGCTTTTCACTTTCTTTAAATTTTTTTCTAAAATAAAACATTCTTAGTTCATTTCGTTTGTTTATTTTTTATTATTTGATTGATGAGAATTTTTATTGTTTTAGGAGCGAGGAATCGACAGTAAAAAAGAAAAAAATTTCAATTAAAATTTTTATTTTAAATTATAACATATTAAATAATATAAATTTATTTATAAATAAATTTTATTTAAAATTTATTTATAAATAAATTATATAATCATCGTCGTTATTCTAAATGGATTGTAATAAATAAAAGGAAATACTATTGCCTCTAATATGTATTTTTCAAAGTTTGTTTACTTTTTGGTTAATGGTAACTTTTGTAGATGTCTGGATATACAGTGAGAGTTTAATATAAACCAAAAGGACGAACTATTTATTTGTTAGTGAAGATTATTTTTGTGTTTTCTTAAATATTTAATGAAAAAAACATAAAAATATAAATGCAAAAATTAAATAATTTAATAAAAACGAAACTTAGAAATATATATTTATATAGTTTTCAATTCTTAATGTGCAAAGATACATTTATTAATTTTGATATTTTATATAGATAAAATTATAGTTTTTTTAAAAATAAATTATTTTGGGCAAGTTAGGAACCATATTTATATATAAAAAAAAAAAGAATAAATAACAAAGAGCGAGCTTCGGCAGGAAGAGCAACGGTGCTTGGGCGTCAAGGCAAAAATTTATCCGTAATTCAATTTCTTTAAAATGACGAGGGTTTAAGCTCCAGAAAACGATTTCTCATAAACCCATGAAAAATTTTCCAGGAAAATCATGCTCCTTTCTCGCTTTCTCTGCTTTTCCTCCAAATACGGCTCAAGGCAACCCCTCAATCTGCTCCAGAGGTTTACTCTTAAACTCTTTAATTCTCCTTCTTTCGGTCCTTTCTTCTTCTAATTAATAGTTTCTGTTGAGATTTTACTAGATGGGAGTTTTTTCATTCACCAATTAATATACGGCTATTCAGTTTCTGTGTTGCTGGAACATTTGAGTTTGTCAAGTTTGATTTTAATTTTCTTATAGGTTCAGTCAATCTAAGAACATTCAATCTCGTAGCTATGAGAAATCAACAGGCCCTAATCGTGCAAAACCAGATCGTCGTCCCGTGCCTTTAGTGCATGAAGAAGAAACACAGGCTTCTCGCTCTTGGGGTGCTCTTGTCATCGTAAGCTCTCTCATTATCATTGTCTGATGTGTATCTGCCCTTCATTTCAACGTTCCATTTGTGGAATGGAGTATAGTTCGAACAATTTTGATACTTTTTTTGCTTATAATGATGATTCGTGCGCTTGAAATTGACGAGTAATAGTGATCTCTTTGTTTTTGTGTGGTCCTTATTGTTGATTTTTTTTGTTCTTTTATTTTTGTAGCCAGTCGCGGTATTTTCTGGATTGGCTACTTTTGTTTATTTGAATGATCAGAGGAGGGCAATTCCAGAAGGTACTTCTTGTGTTACAGTTTTGCATGCCTCTAATGGTATTGGGAGTTTATAATCAAATAAATAATTGTTCAAGATTCAATATTTTGGTTCTTTGTCACGTGTCTATCAACTAGGAAATTTTTTTTGAGAAATTATTTATGCTTGAGTTAGTTAGTTATTGGAATGTAATTAGTTTAAGTCCCCTGTTTATGCAGCAATGTAATATGTGATCTTGTTTCTTTATATTGATATGTGGTTGAATATAAAATCTATTTGTGC
This sequence comes from Jatropha podagrica, assembly GCA_947857235.1. Classification (NCBI taxonomy): domain Eukaryota; kingdom Viridiplantae; phylum Streptophyta; class Magnoliopsida; order Malpighiales; family Euphorbiaceae; genus Jatropha; species Jatropha podagrica. The sequence continues at coordinate 109,793 of CANUEP010232434.1, forward strand.
TTTGAGATGCCTAAAAGGTACAATCTTTGGGGAGGCCAGGTTCAAGGACTTCAAGTTTTAAAGACGAGGGTCAAAATGGAAATTCCTGTAAGAAAAGAAACTGGGCTAACTTCTGATTAGCCATAACTCAAGCAAAAACTTTAATCATAGGAGAATGAATGGTTATAAATATATAGTTTTTTTTTTCCATTTTTGAAAATTTTTATACTTTCTTGTTCAGAAATTTGCATATGCCGTATTCTTTCATATGATGGAGATAGCAACTCCCAATCTGTTAAGTCCATTATTGTATTCATAACTTTATTATTGGTTCCCCTGAATCATGGCAAGCTTTATGTTGAAAAGCTTCCCATGCCACATATCCATTTCAACAACTAATTATATAATTTAATGTTTACAAATCATTACTGGGGCAACTTTGACAAAAGTGAGTCCTTGTAGACATGACCATGATTCATTCGCGAACTGGTACCGAAGCAGTCAAAACTTGAAATTTATCATGGTCGATGGTTCTTGGTTCCATACCACAACTGAAACTGTATACCTATGGTTTGCTTCTAGTTGCTTGTTTTTTAGAACGAAAACCGGCAGTTCGTTCTGAAGCCGTGACAAAAAGAATTGTTAAATTGATGACTATTAACGAAGTTGTCAACTTATGTTTTTTTTTTGTTATAATTTTTTTAGGTAAATTATGAGATTTTTATTAAACTTATTTAGTTTTATTAATATGACTAGTTATTACTGTTTTATTATTGTTACTTATTCATTCTACAAAACTAAAGAAAATTAAAAAAAGATGTTTAATTTCGGTTCCAAATTGGAAGTGAACTGAAACTGGTGGTTTCAATACTGTCTTTGGAATTGCCTAAGAACTGTGTGGTTCCGGTTCCACCTCTCTTAGGAACCAAACTGAAACTGGCAATTCAAGAATGGCTTGCCATGCTGCTTAATTGTGTTCCTGCAACCAGTTTCTTTGACCAACTACCCTGATGTTCTTAGCGCCCCCCCCCCCTCCCCAAAAAAAAAAAAAAGAAAGAAAGAAGAAATTTTCATAGCCCAAGTTTGCATTAAGTGACAGCAGCCTGTTGTGTGATTTATGTTTTCAATATCCTAAATTTGACAGTTTGAAATTCACCAAAACTTAAGAACTCTGAAGTGTTAGAAATCAAATCGTACAATTATAACTCTTTTATTGGTGGTTGAAGAGTTTTTGATGAATTAGGTGGTATTTCACCTATGATTTTGTCTTAAAGCCTAGCCTTTAAAACATTATGAAAAGGAAAATTTGGTGGTTTGTAGTTGCAATTCTTTATAGCCTTACTGGAAATAAATTTTGGCCGTATTCTGATAAACGACGTCTACTTGTGTGGATACATAACTTTGTAATTGTATCTGTTTGCATTACATCAAATAACTACTCAGCGGTTCTTTTCCTATTATTCAGATATCAATGAGGCACTTTATCAGTGAATTTTCACTTTATATATGGAAAATATTTGAAATTATTGTATGAAACAGTCAACATGCTTGTGGTTCAAAACCAAGTAAAAATGAAGCAATATTTCTGCCACAGATCTGAACTAGCCGAACAGGACAATGGCATTGTGAATCAAAATTCTCTCTTCTAAAAATAAAGCTATCAGTCTTGAGTTTGTAGCAGTTTGAATACATGATTTGATTTGTTATTCTTCTGATTACCACTTTGAAGCCCTTAAAATGTTAATGCGAAATGAATTATCTGATGAACTAGTATGCAAGAAGCAAAATAAAACAAACATCATTGCCATATTGTGCTTTTCTTGGACCAGTTTTTAATTATTTGTTACATGCATGGAGCATCTTAGAATTTTATTTTATTTTCTTTCTGAAATGTGCATCTCAATATTATGAACTGTCAGAGATACTAGGATTTTGTATTGTGCTTGACTAGGATTTAGGATGTACTTATCATAGGTATTTTGACTTTTTCTTCTCCTTATTGTTAAAGATAATTCTTGTCTTGTATATGGAATCAGGTGAAAGCAACAAATATGATTATGTCAATGTCAAAGGCCCAATTATTGGTGGTCCATTTACGCTGATTGATACGGAAAATCGGGCAGTTACTGAAAAGGACTTTCTGGGGAATTGGGTTCTGCTGTACTTTGGTTATACATCCTCCCCTGATGTTGGACCTGAACAAGTCCAAGTGATGGCCAAGGCCATAGATATGTTAGGTTTGTTCCTTTTGCTGTTTTTACACGACATATTTGACTCTTCCAAGGTTTTGATCTTTGTTGGTCGTATATCTAACTAGTGTGTTGTTTGCATTAAGAGTCAAAGGACAACCTTAAGGTCTTACCCGTCTTTGTCTCCATTGATCCGCAACGTGATACTCCCTCGCATCTTCATGCTTACCTTAAAGGTCAGAGGGCTATTACAAGTTAATATATTTGAAATAATTTGCTAGTTTTGTTTAAACTATTGACTTCACTAATTTTATCTTGTTGTGATTTTCATTGAAGGACTGCAGAATTTGATTCGAGGATAGTTGGACTGACAGGACCTGTCGATGCTGTAAGGCAGATGGCACAAGAGTACCGTGTTTATTTCAGAAAAGTTGAAGAGGAAGGCGGTGATTACCTTGTCGAGTCTTCCCATAACATGTATTCCTAAGTTCCATAATTTCATTTTTCTTCTTGTTGATTTAGAGAGGGCGAGTGTGCATATTCATTGCAAATTTGAATTAATTTATACTTACACATGCTTGTAGGTACTTAATCAATCCGAACATGGAGATTGCAAAATGCTTCGGTGTTGAGTATAATGCCGAGCAATTATCAGAAGCAATACGGAAGGAATTAAAGAGACAATCGCCATAACTCACTTGACAAATTGATAATCTGAGGGTATACAGAAAGCTTATGTTTTAGATAGAATTCTACCGTTACTTCATGGTTCCTTTACTTCGATTATTTCTTCAAAACATTGCCCACCATCCTGGGGGTTGAGGAGTCTGGGGTGAGGGATTCCTAACTAACTGTTGAGAGTATTATACAATGATGACATTCAAATGTCATACAATGGCTAAGGTGCGGCTAAATACTCTGATAGAATGAGTTCAGGTTGAAAGATTGAAGGTACTTTTTGACAAGGGTAAGTGCGGTCTTTTATTCTTATTATTGTTTGATTTTTCTCTTCGAAATTATGACATCCACATTCATTTAATATAGTAAGAGGGGTGTTTTGTTGAATTGATTTTTAGTTTCTTTGTATTCTGTCATTTTAACAAATGTTAACACTCATCCAGCTATAGACTAATAATAATGGTTACATCATGTCTGTAGTTATCAAAATTGCGTTTGAGCTCGGTAAAGTAGTTGAAATTTTCTCCTATTTGGTTGGTCATAATTAATTTGGTAGACATGACATTGTACTAAGCTTTGAAAGTTAATTTTAATAATTTCTTGATTTGATTTTTTCATTTTAAAATATACTTCTATGCAAGATGAAAAAAATAGGAGGACAAAGTGGGAACAAGAGGAAATTAAAAAACAATAAACAATAACAGTTGTTTTTATTTATTAGAAATATGAAGCAAATTTTAGTTTTTTTTTTTTATTTTTTTTTAGAACTTTTTTTAAATTTATTTTTTTTTCAAACATTCTTCAATAAAAATTTTAAAAATCCAAAGTTTGTAGTTTTATGAGGATAAATCTTATAAAAAATAATTCAAAATTAAAAGCAGAAAACAGAATTTCGTAAATGACTGTTTGTAGTTTTATAAAATTTATTTTTTAAAAAAACAGTTATCTAATATATATATTAAAGGAAAAAAAAGGAAAACAAAACGAACGGCACTTGAGTGTTTCTTTGTTGGTTTTATTTCACAGCTGTCGTGCAAAGACGTGTTAAGCTCAAAACAACACAAACGTTAACGTGCCCTCCTCTCTAACATTAACATTCTCTTAATTATGTTTATTTCTATGCAGTGTAATAGAAACACACTCTTTGCTAAAAATCTAGAGATCCTCATTTCAGACAAGACCGGGTCTCTTGCTTCCCTTCCCATTTTCAACAGAAAAAGAAAAAATAAAACCTAAGTGTAAATCATTATTCATCTTTTTTTCCCCTGAAAATTTCCATTCTGTTCTTCCATTCATTCCAATACCATTTCTCTGAAGAGAAAACCCAAAGACTTCCTTTCTTGCTTTCTGGGCAGCCACTCCAGGAGGCCTTGTAAGTATTCTCCTGGGGCTTGGCTTCATTTCCTTCTTCTTCTTCTTCTTCTTCTTCTTCTTGCTTTGATCAGTTCTCTGCATGTAGTCTTCAACTTTCATGATCCTGACAACAATGTTTCTAAATTTTGACGCCTTTCTTGGCATAAGAATGTGTCATTGAATTGAATTCATATAATTAAACTCAAATGGGAGACTTTACTCCTGATAAAAAATCAGGCTGTGGCCTTATAAATGCAGTTTTTGGACGGCGAACACTTTGGCCAAGAAGAAGCACATCTTCTGGTTCACTCCAGGCAATGGCACTGCCCGAAAACAACTTGGTCAGAGATCCTATACCACCAAAACGCCGAAAGAGTGGTTCCGATGAGACTGTATTTTTAAATGGCCATGCAAAACCCATTACGAAAGCTTCTGATCAACCCCAAATCCCTTCTTTAGAACAACAACAGCAACAACAAGATAAAAGTGCCCGACAAAATTGTGCTGGGAAATCTACAGAGGAGGCAATCAAAATAACACCACAGGCTGAGCAATTTCACGGCGGTAACCAAAATTTCGGTTATCCTATACAACAGGGGAGGAAAGTTCCTAAAGGAGCAACAGGTATCTCCGGCGAGCTTGAAAAAATGATTGTTGATCACCAAAAGAATAATAAAGGAAATAGTAATCTTGTTCGAGCTTCATCGAGCAATGTAATGCTTTTTGGTAATTTAGGTAACCTGAGACAAGGAGGAGGAAACTCGAATTCATATAATGATCTTGATCATCCTCCAAAAACTGCAAGAGAAGAAACGCAAACGCAAACACACACAGTAAATGGGAAATACCCAAACAGTGTCATGGGAAATGTAGTTAAAAACCAACAACAACAAAGTAGTAGTAATAATGTAGAGCAAACGGGAAATGGTTCTTTGTGTAGAGCTCTGTCAACAAGAATGGATCCTGAACAATTGAAAATTATGGGAAATGAAGATTACAAGAATGGGAATTTTGCAGAAGCACTAGCTCTCTATGATGCTGCTATTGCGATTGATCCTGGTAAGGCTTCTTACAGGAGTAATAAAAGCGCGGCATTGACAGCTTTAGGCAGAGTTCTTGAGGCAGTTTTTGAATGCAGAGAAGCTATTCGGATTGAACCCAATTATCACAGAGCTCATCATCGGCTAGCCAATTTGTATATCAGGTAATGTGTAGTATAATATGAGATTTTAGCATGTTTAAGTATTAATAAATTCTTGTTTATGATTGATTGATTGATTTATTTTTTGAATGTGTGCATATATAGGTTAGGAGATGGTGAACAAGCCATGTGTCACTATAAACATGCAGGGCCTGAAGCTGATAATTTTGACATTGCTAAAGCTAAAGGTCTTCAAATTCATCTTAATAAATGCACTGAAGCACGAAGATTACGGGATTGGAATACCTTGATTAAGGAAACCAAGGATGCAATTATTTCTGGTGCAGATTCAGCCCCACATGTAAGCCACCAAATTTAACATTTACATTTTCTTCTTTATATATATAAATTAAACAAGCTGAACTCGAGCTGAACAATACTCCTCCACGCAGCACAGCTCGTATACAACCCTAATTGATGTTGTAATGAAACCCTAATTAATCAATTAGACCTTTTTGGATTATATTTAACATGGGTGTTTTGGTTGTGTAACATCTGAGAAGATATATGCATTACAAGCTGAGGCCTTGATAAAGTTAAATAGGCATCAAGAAGCAGAACAAGCATTGGCGAAGGGTCCAAATTTCAACGTTGATGATTGTACTAAATATTTTGGTCCTATTTGCAATGCAAATTTGTTAATGGTGCGAGCTCAGGTTGACATGGCTGTCGGCAGGTTAGTGATATTATACATTTTTCTGTAGAAATACGAGTAAATATGGTTGCATTATAGTGGAAGAGAATTAAAAGGTTGTAATGAAATATGGGTAGTAATAAAATAATTTAAAAATATTTGTTGGGAACAACTCAAAATGTAGGAAAAAAGTGGAACCAGAAGGTCTGCATTACCTATCCTTGACTTAGTACATCAACTTGCCAATATATTCCCAAATGATTGTCCTGCCTTCATTTCTGTCTTTTCGGTTCTTTTCAACATAAAGAAATTTTAAAATATTCAAATATTCGGACAGGTTTCTGATTAGGGATATACATAAGCATTTAGCGGTAAAAAATATTCAATCCAGACTGAAACTTTCTGTTCAAATTTACCGAAACCGGCAGTTCATGGCCGGTTAAGGTTTACGTTAATGTTCAATAATGAATATGAATCGGTGGTTTTGTTCCATTTCAAATTTGAATTCCACTTTTACTTTCAAAAATTTTAATTATTTAGTCTATTTTATGCACCTATATCTTTCCTTTTAAATTTTTTTATTTAGTCTAAAATTACATTATTTGAAATATTTATTAAATTTTTCTAACAATTTATTTAATTAATAACATTCAGAGAAAATAATTCATAATTTATTTGATTATTTTGTATTTATTTTTCTTATATGAGCATGAGCGCTCTAAGAGTCATTTAAAATAAAATTTATTGAAACTTTTTAAATTCATATTAAAACTTAAAAATTGACCGGAATCGACACTTTAAAGTAGATTTAGGTTCAATAATTTTAAAGTTTTAAGCCGAAATAAATGAACCAACCATCCTAACTGATCCATTTTGGTCCAATTGATTTAAATATTTTGAAAATTTAGTCACCCATGCATCCATTTGTCCTGAAAAACCATTTTAAAAATTCTTGACATTTGAATACATAGTTAAATAATCTTTATTGTTTAATTTGATTAGCTTAGTCAATGATTTTAGTATGATTAAATAAATTCTAACTAATAATTTCGCTTAACCTTTTAAAATAAATTGTATTCATTGTCAATCTTTAAAAATTAAACAAAATGAAATTGTAAGAACTAGCAGTTAGTTCAACTGTAAAAACAGATAATCTGACTCAAATTCTATAAATTTTAAAACTGTTTACATAATGTTGTATCCCAGATGTTTGTATCCGTTAAATGCCATTGATTAATTATTGTTTTTGGGTTTATGAAAAGGTTAGTTATTGCACATGCTAAAAATGGTGGTTAAATCAATGATTTTGACAGATTTGATGATGCTCTGGAAGCTGCTCAGCGAGCATCTAGGCTTGATTCAAATAATAAGGAAGCAAACATGATAATGAGGAAGGCAAGAGGAGTAGCAGCAGCTCGATCCACTGGTAATCAACTATTCAAGGCAGCCAAATTCTACGAAGCTTGTAATGCATATGGAGAGGGACTTGAACACGAGCCTCATAACTCGGTTTTGTTGTGCAACCGAGCCGCTTGCCGGGCCAAGCTCGGGCAGTATGAGAAAGCTGTTGAGGATTGCACTGCTGCTCTTAATGTGCGTCCTGGTTATTCCAAGGCTAGACTACGCAGAGCAGATTGCAATTTTAAGGTAATTGATCAGATAGGATAGTTCTTTTTTTGGTCTTCTACGAGTATAAGAGCAATCTTTGATTTTTGGTTTATATCAAATGTTTCATTTTAAGTAATTTCTATAGTTTATAATGTTTAATTTGGGTGAAATAGTTGGAAAAATGGGAAGCTTCAATTCAAGACTATGAGATGTTGCATAAAGAAGCACCAGATGATGAAGAAGTTAGCAAGGGATTGTTAGAGGCTAAAGCAAAACTCATGAAGATGGGAATGTGAAGGGCAAAGAAATTTCAACTTGGAGAGACCAAGAAGACTGTTAAATCAGGTGAAAGATACAAAAGATTGGCAATGAATTTCAGGGCATTAGTTGACAATGAGCAAACAAAAATCAAATATTCAGTGAAGGGGCAAAAATGGTTTAATTTAGAGGAGAATAATTGGCAACCATGTTTAGAAAATGTCGTAAAGTAAGTGTATTTTACTCAATTTTTACTCTTTTATGTATAGTTTTTTGCTTGTGTGGGAATATTTTTTTTGGGAGAATTTGTTTGAAGAAAGGACTTATAAATTTTAAGCACTTGCTTTTGATCATCTTATTTATTTATTAACTGATAACAGCACATAAAATAATTTTAACTTAAAATTCAAATGTGATATAGCACTCTCTTAGTTAGCTAGAAGGGTCTACCTCCAGATTGGGTTATAGTGAATACTGCTACTTGTTCTAAAGGCAACCCTAAGGAGGAGAGTTAGAGAATTGGTAGATCATCAGGAAAATTGGCCGAGCGATTTCTCATTTAATATTTTTATCTTATAAAGCTAGCTTGGGATTCAGGTTGGAGACGAGTTATTCTACAAGTATTGGAGGTGACAAAATTTTGGTTTTTGCTAACTTAGTTGCTGATAATACCCTTTGTTTGTGAAGAAGAGGAAGGGAAGTAATAGATGATGATATCTATTTTCAAAAACTGATCATAATAGTTGTGTTTATTATCCAAATTGATTCCTAAAATTGACTACGAGGTCTCTATTTCATTAACACTTTAATTCCTCTGGTTTAGATGGAAAAACTGAAGTGTTAATTAATGGAAATGATATTCATTATTAATTTTTTAAAAAATAGAAATTCTCATATATTAATTTGATTATAATTTGGGGGCCAATTTATTTTTTCCTTAAATATAATTTATAAATATTTATTTAAATGATAAATTACTATTTAGTCTCTTTACTTTTTTTAATAATCTGAACAATTATCAAAATAATAATTTACCCATATTTAATGTATTCACAAGATGAGGTTATTATTGTCGATTAGCATATATATATATATATGGAGGGCATTTTCGTACCATAATCAATTGTATTTTAAAAAGTACACAAAAAAAAAAAAAAAAGAGACAGAATTCGGAAACTTTTCTCTTGGTGGACAAAAATATGGCCTAAAATCATTAGGATCCTCTTCATTCATTCCTATGAATATTCTTATTGAGTTGAATCAATGCTCCAGTTACCTGAATGTGGCGAATGACCTCCCAATAAACAAAAATAAAAAGAAACTACAAATTTTCGTGCCTTTAACGAAACAAAATATAAAGTTTTGAGTGACTAATGGCATGATTTACCCTCAAGTTGGACTTCTAATTCAGCTGATGATCATCTTCTTAAGGAATTCAGCTTGCTCAGGAAAATACTCAAGCAATTCGTCCTTAGTCACCCAAACAAAATCATCACATTTGCCAATTTCAAACTTGTTTGTTGCAATCACTTGTGACTTAAAGAAGAATTGCTGAAAAAAGAAAGGTTAACCAGTCAAAATAGAGTACCAGTAGTATCATATCCAACCACATATCTTATTTTCATATTTTCTTTTCACTATTCTAGTTTTGAAGCCAAATTTTTGAAGACCAAATATGTACTATTTACCATAATTGCTAACATAATTTTTGAATATACCTTATAACCAGCAGCCGGTGCATCATCTGTTGTCTTTATGACCATGTGACCCATTGGAGCATTTCCAACAAAATATGTGTGAGAAAGGTCCCCTAAAACAGATTGTAATGCAGACTCTGCACACTGCAAATATTTAGAATCTAAATAAGGAGAAGAAGAGAAAAAAGCAAAAGGAAATTAAAGATAGCAGTCAAATTAACCTTGCGCAATGTCTCCTCAGCCTCATACACCTTTTCGGGAAAATGCCAAACCGCCTTCCCACTAGGAGATCTATATGCATTTCCATACAGAAGAAGGTAAAGTCTTCTGTCAAGAGCCCTTTGCAAGGACCTAGAGAGAACAGATTTCAATACAATAATTAGGAATACTGTTCTTCAGAAATTAGCACCAATATAAACTCAAGAAAGGAAAAACCCAAAGAATCTATTCGTTTATAGAGATTTGAATATTCAGATAAGTCCAGAAAACTAAAGCATACACAAGCTCCACCCACAGTGCATAGATATGAGTATGGCATGCAGCAGAATAATAGATTCTTATTAATACAAGAAGATACTGTATAAGAAGATTTAATGTTAATTAACATTTTTGGGTTCCAAACTGATACTATTTTAAATAAAAACCTAATATTGTGATGCTACCAATTCAGATATCACCATACAACGAAAAGATCTGTCAAAGCACATTTGGCACAACATAACAAAGACGTTAAAATTCAGCGCACGGTAAAAACAACTGCCTAAACTGAAACTATAACATAATGTTCTTCCACCAAGGTACAAAAATGCATAACATTGGAAACCTAGAAAAGTTAATATCTCAGTGTGAACAATACTCACTACTCAGAATATACAAATACATGCCATTACAACCTAGAACCACACAAAGCCCTCACAATAAAAAATCTATGAAGTTCAAAAGTATTTATGTCCATATAACAGTGCCAAACCCCCGAAAATATCAGTCAAAAATCACATAAAGCTTCTAAATATGAGCAAGAGCAGTCAATACTTACTTTCTATCGTTTGTTTTGTCAGCTTCAGTGATCCTTGGTGCTGGTACATAGTCAATTTGATAGTCACCCTTCCCCCTAGTTACAAAAGAATTAAACACAATTATGAAGACATGTTCAAACTTCATTCCATAATAATATTAATCCACATGATTGATAAACAGAATCATCAGTGTTCCACCTTGAGTTAGACTTGTCTAAGAACTCATCAGGATAGCGCCGTCGATACTGTTGCCGCCACCGAAACCTGCAGCAAAACCCAAAGGAATTCAAACCAGTTCCATGACTTTAAAAGACCTATAATAACTAAAGTGTAAACCCCTTCACATTCTCCCATAACCACCATTCCTTCACTGATAAATAGCAAATAAAGAAATTGAAATTTACAATTTTCATTTTCTTCTGTCATTGTACGATTCAACTAATATCAAATAAAATCCCTCTAACTGGGAGAAGTGGCAAAAAGAGTAATTTCATAAAAAATTAAAAGCAGACAAAGCAAAAAAACTTACGAGAACTCTTGAAATGCATAAACCACAGGGTCTATTTTGGGGACAACAACTGGTAATCTCTCGAAAAGTACAGATGCTACTATTTTCTCCGATTTCGTGCACAATCCACGACGTGTTACCAAGGGACGAGCCACCCACATCAACGATCTCCTCATTTTGGATCTACAGAGAGAAACACAAACTTTCAATACACCAGAAAGGAATCACCAATAGATATATGTATACATGAGTATAGAGAGATTATACTGTAATTTATGAGAAGTATTGAAGCTTTAGATATAAACAAGCAAACAAAGCTGCAGTTTGCAATGGCCCTGTATTGCATTTTTTTTTTATCATATCAATAAATCACATATAATGCAAATGTAATTGCCAATTATGATTATACTCAAATAAGTACAAACAATATCAAAGTGGACTACAACGCAAGAAAGAATACTTAGAAAATCTAAACTTAAAACTCCAAACAAAGAAAAATATAACCAGATAATTGACAGTTCCTCAATCTACAACTTAATACAAATTAATATAAACAAAATTACCAGTAATTAGCGAGAGGAAATACAACTTAATCTACAAATCCCTGAAAAAAAAAGTTGCATGTAGGCTCCCTTGATGCTATCATGCGATTGCTCCTTGATTGCAGCCTTGTGCCTTTTACTTCAACTCACGACACAGATGATGAAGCAATAAGAGAAGAAAGTTAGCGAGAGAGAATAGACAAGATGAGAGCCAGAGCTTGCTTGAAAAAAGTGAACGCACAAAAGAGAGCTTGAAGCCCTAACTTAAAACTACAGCGTTTTAGTCTATGTTCCCTTTCTTTTAATATTTGGGCCTCCAAAGCTGTGGCCCGTTTCTCAATTATTAACTAGCCGCCCCTCACGCAGGACGGCGATGGGACAGGGACCAGCTTAAACGCACTATCCAAACTTGATCACGATTACAATTTAGATATTTGGACTGATCCTGAACCGTTTAGAATTCATTTTTATTATCGATTTCATATTAAATTTATTAATTATCCATTTAAATATTTAAATTCATTTAGCATTAAAAATATTTTTTATTTTAATTTTTTTAAAATGAAAAATAGATACAAGTTATAAAATTATCTATCTTGACTTAATAAAAAAATAACATAAATATTAAATATAATTGTAGAATTAATTATATTAAAAAATGTATATATAAGGTTTTTTTTTTAAAAAAAAAAAACTCAAACCTGATATGGTTAGTAAATTGGTAGTTATATTCGAATTTTTAAACCCGAACCCATATGGATAGTAAAATTACCTTTTGAATCTATTTTAAACTTGCTAAGATCAAATTATATCCCGTCAAATTAGTTAAATCTGTCATCTCTGTTCACACTAAGTAATTCTTATCAATCCAATATGGGATAAAATTGGTTTGATCCAAAGCAGATAATTTCTCTAATGATTGGAATTGAGCGTGACATAAAAGATGATCTTGATGATCCAAGATGAAGTGGTGGATTTTAGAGAGTTGGATACATTTGACTCGATGGTGTTACGCGGCTTTAACTAGACTAAAAAATAAAATCCCCTAGACTTCAAGGGAAAGGTATTTAGGGAGGAAATTGAGATTAATTAGAAAGGAGACTTGCAGGAAGATGTCGATGAAAGAAAAAGGATAGGGATTGACTAAATTAAGGATTATTTCGAACTTTGTTTTGAGTGCAATGCAATTGTTTTGAGAATATGTACATAGCAAGCAAAATGTTTAAGAGTAGGAAAGGCCAATGCACTCTTACTATAATACGAAAAACCCTTCTTAAACTTTAGAAAGATCAAACAAGATAAGGACAATGTAAAAGATTAGCCGAGTGGTCAATTGTGAAGTGTCCATAGAAGGCATCGTTTTAAGCTTCGATCTTTGTTTTTTACTCAAAGTCTCAAAGTGTGCTACATTGTAAGAGAAAACATGGGCCCTGCTAATTAACAAAAAATTATAATTTTATTTAAATTACTAATTGGTTCTTCAATTTTAAAAAAATGCATTAGAATATATTCATAATTTGGTGAATTAAAAATCGATCTTTTCGTCCATTTTAGATATTAGTTATAGATGAAATTAATGCCTCAGACTCTAATCTATTGTTCTCACTTAATCCATTGTCAAAGAAAGAGCATACCTACAAGATCCATTGTTTTCAATCATTTAGTACTAGAACTTAGCATAACAAAGAACAGGCAACAAGATCCCCCTTCACAACAAGATTCCCCTTCATTCTTCTCATACTCTTCTGGTTTGCTTCATTATCAATCTAATCCTTTTCAGCCACAATCATGATGTAAATGTGGCTCTCTTTCCCTTAATGTCAAAGTTTAAATTGTAACTCTAAAATAAATCGATGAAAAGAATGAATATGAAAAAAAACTCATAAATACCTCACCCTAGACTTTTGAAGCAGGGGATGAAAATGATATCCCTCTTCTTTTTATTGAGTTGTTAACCTATGTGAAAATGAAGAAGGAAGATGGATCAATAATCCATAAAAGAGAAGCAAAAGACAGAATTGACGGGCCTTATGAATCGAATGCAAATTTCATGTTCGATTTGAGAAGCTTTTGGTGGTAAAGTAGAGATGGTGTTGCGAGCAAAAGGCTATTAATGGATTTTTTGAGTATAAATATTTTATCTTTCTCCTTTGATGGTGTATTTTTCCTTTGAATTTGTTATTTAGAAAATTAGAATAAAAGGAATTGAATGACAAAAGTTTATAATAGAACCACGCTATAAGAATATTTTATAAAATAAAATATTATAAATATTATAAAAGTCTCTCTCTCTCTCTCTATATATATATATATTAGAATATATCCTTATTTGTCACTTACATGTATTTGTACTAAAAATATTAATACTGAAATATACGACACCTAAAAATTGTTAAAACTTTATAAAAAATGAAATTTACTTCAAATTGGATTAACAGTTTTATCTATGAGTCAAATTAATAAAAATAGAAATTTATGCTGAAACGAGGGTATTTATTGCTATAATTGGAAAAAAAAAATAAAACATTAATAATTTTTAAGAACTATTTATTTTCATTGGCTGATCCATTAATTGAGGTATGCACCTAATCTCAACAACCATGTATAACTGATAAAAATTGGATTAATTTTTAAATATTTTTAAATATATGTTGACTTTCAAACTTCAATTGGCGCCCATGGCCTAATGGATAAGGCGCCTGACTTCTAATCAGGCGATTGTGGGTTCGAGTCCCACTGGGCGTGTTAATTTATTTTTGGGAAATTCATTCCCTATTTTGGTAATTCTCATCAAGTTTTTTAAGAATAAACGAAATTATTGAAATTAAAAATACTTAAATTGAAAAATTACGACTATATCTTTCTCTTTCAAGTTATATCATTTTTTTTTTTTTTGAATAAAGAGTTATATCATTAATTGAAGTAACGACAACTTGATTACTTTTTATTTTTTGGAATTTTAAAACACTTTTTAGAACAAGGGCCAAAGGAAACAAATTTACTTTATTATCCATCTCCAATAATGCAGCGTCTAACAACATTACAAGGCCACGCTTGTTTCTATAACAGCAGAGTCAACCCGATGACGGTGACGGTGACGATGACGGCGAAGCTCAAGACCAGCCACATCGGCCGACGGACAATAATTCCTTATGGCTGTTAATTCATATGGTGGCACTTTAACAGAAAGCCACTGCTCGATCGTGAACTGCTGCTGCGAGCACCGCGCGTGCACTCCTGTGACGGTGACTTCAACGTAGTTACAGTACCAGCTGGAGCCTGGGCCAGATCCATCGGATGTCAAATTCAAGGCGCAAATCGGAGAAGAAGATAAGCAAGGTGCTCTGCCGCTGAAAATGTCGAGATTGCCCCTCTCGAAGTAGTTGTAGCCAGGACCCATAAGGCCGCCCCAGGTCTCTAAATTGCGAATTTCTACGTACTCACCGTAGGCGTTATAGAGCCTGACGCTGATGATAGAGTCGGTTCCTGCTTTAAACATGGTGCTGGTCCTTACGTACATCGTATACACACAATCCTCATCCGCCTGCAATTAAAAAGAATTATATTAGTTATTTTTTATATATACAAATAATGAAAGGAGGTGTAGTGACGGTGGTTATGGTATAACTTACCGAGACGGCGACAATGGATAGGGCAAAGAGAAGGAAAGAACAAAGAAGAAGATTGTAGAGTGCCATAATTGAGTGTGAAAATGGTGGGTTGATGGTGGACCTGTCATTTATATCGTTGAAAGTGGACGTTGACATGGTGGTATTATTGTCTTTTTCGTTGGGTGAGACGATACCATATTTAGAACATCATACTTTTTAAAAGATTATTAAATTTATTTAAATTATAAAAATTTATTAAATAAATAAATTATATTATTTTTTATTTAATATTAATTTTTTTTAAAAATTATTAGATTAAAATAATAATTATTGATCATATATAAAAAGTAAATATAGAAAAAAAAATATTTATTATTTTTTAAAATTATAAATATGATAAATATTTTTATAAATATAATAAATATTTTAAAATAATTTATTTTTTCAAATGTAATAAAATACTATGAAACATAGATAATAATAAATCTTTTCTCTCAATCATTTTATTAAATACAATATAAAAAATTATTAAAAGATTTGCATTACCATCTCATACAGTACAAAATTAATTATCCATGAAATATATATAGAGTCAAATATAAATGTTCTTTGTGTGAATTTAATTTAAATATAAATTGTATTACTTTCTTATATATAAATAAAATATTTGAATAACTTCACGGACTTTTAATGCGTTTGGCTATCAATAGTTTATAGTTTTACACCCTAACACATAGCTTCAATTCTGCGGTGCTAAGTGTCATGGACTTTTCAAAAACAAAACAAAAAGAAAAATAAAAAACTTATTTCTATTATCTATTGTTTATACAGTAATTAATTATTAATAGAAGCTTATTTATTTTCAGAAAATAATTTATTTTTAAAAATTATTATTTTTCAAAATTAGAAAAATATTTCTAACACAATATATTATTTATTTATTTATTTAAAAAATATAATAAATTAATAATAATATCAAGTATATCAATGATGTGTTGATTGAGTTGGTACTCAACATCCCTATGTAAAGACGAGTAGGGCTGTGCATGGTTCTTCGGGATTCGAATTGAACAGTAGAACCGATCTGATCTTAATCAAAATTGAAAAGAATAATTTTTTAAAAATTGAAATCAAAATCGGAGTTAAAAGAATTTATATCTCAGTTTTGATTATGATATTAACTGATTCTATTTATAATAATTTCCTTTTCCATATTTACAGATACATCTCTTTGAATATAAATATTTTTTAATTATTTCTCATTATTGTTATCTCTTAAAATGGACTAATTTGTTAAATACTACAAATAAGATGAATACAATGTTCAATATCCAAAATTAATTTGTTAAAATCCCTAAATTGCAATGCATTTTCTTCAAAACAAACCAACGAAAAATTCAAGACTTAACCTCCTCCGTTTCTTTATGTTAATTAAAAAATAATACTATATTATTATTATCTAAAAAAATATATATCAAAGAATTTAATTCCAAAGAAAGATAATAATAATAATAATAATATAATGATAACAAATAAGATCTATTAAAAATAATTTTGAACTTAAATTGGAAATGATAAATTTGTAGGCTAATTGTAGATAAAAGTATTGGAGACCATATGAAGCAATTTTCATGAAAAGTCTTAGGGTAATTATAGATAAAAGTCTCCATTTTTTTCATGAGAAGCAATTTTCTTCGATCCACAAAAAAGCAGAATGAATAAAAAATCAATTTCTCCGTTTCCCCTTGGAGTTTGGCCATACCGCTGCCTGCAATCAATTTCGGCTATTATTTTTAGATCCTCGCAAATGTAAGTTGTAATTTTTTAGATCCTAATCTTAGAAGGTCCGTCACCGTTAATAAGCACTAAAGAAAGTGACGACAAGTTAAATTAGATCTTAGCGACAAAAACACATATAGCCACGGGATTTGTTCGTTTGTTAATTGATTAATACTACCTGAGAAGGTCCATGAAAAAAGAAAAAAGGCAATTTAAATGGCATTATTTATTAATTAGACAATTAACAACACAGCATACCATAATTAAAATTACGAGCACCACACAGAAAAAGTCCCTCTCAACGATCTCCTTTCTCTACGATCACAGTACAGCAGATTTGACCGCTTCACGGCCCCTAACATCGGCGAAATCTGGACAATAATCTCTGATAGCCGTCAACTGATACGGCGAAACCTTTTCGGAGAGCCACTGCTCCACCGTAAACTGCTGCTGCGAGCAAGACTTATGAACCCCGGTGGTTGTGACCTCTACGTAGTTACAGTACCAGCTGGAACCTGAGCCGGTTCCGTCGGAGGTCAAGTTCAAGGCGCAAACCGGAGCGCTCAAGCAAGGTCCTCTACCGCTGAAAATGTCGAGATTGCCCCTCTCGAAATAGTTGTATTCCGGACCCATGAGGCCGCCCCAGGCCTCCAGATTGGGGATCTGTATGTACTCACCGTATGTGTCGTAGAGCCTGACGCTGATAATGGAATCGGTTCCTGCTTTTATAATAGATCCGGTTCTTATGTATATTGTATACACGCAGTCCTCATAATCCTGCAACATAAATATTTTTTAAGATTAATTAGCTTTAACTGTATTGAAATCGTGTATTGCGATGGTAGTGATATTGAAGAACTTACAGAAACAGCGACGGTGGAGACGGCGAGGAGAAGGAGAAAAGAGAAGAGCGTTTTGACTGCCATACTCGAGTGTGAAAATCCGTAGTGAGTTGGATAGTGGAGACCACTCTCCTTATAAGAGCTTGAAAGGGAAGACGGTCAATTTTTTAAAATCGGAGTAACACGGAAGCGGTGTGATGACTGGTACATGGATAATTTTTATTCAACTAAATTTTTAAATTTTTTTTATTTTTTAAATTAGTTCTAAAAAAACTTGAAAAACGTAGTCATCTAAATTTTATAGCAAAAGAAGTCGTTATATAATCATAAATGTAAAGTTATTTATCATTAATTAAGCCAATAATCTGTGATTTCATGGACTTATACATTTACGTGGAAGTTCGAGGATAGTCTAATATATATTTTACAATATTAATTTGAATAATTTTATCGATTAATAATTTTTTAAAATATTAAAAAAATTATTTTTAAAGTTAAAGCATAAAAGATACGAAGAATTTTTGAAAATTATAATACTTTATCATTTGCTCCACTTAATTTTTAATGTCATAAGTTTACTTTTCTTTATTTTACAGTCTAAAGGGCTAATTCATTGTAAAATCCAAATAGCACTGGACTAGATCAATATCTGATTCAAAGGTTAACCGATTTGATCAATTGATCTGGTCCGATTTCATTAGAACTTGGTGTGATTGTGTAACAATTTATTATTTTAGATTCACGATCACATAAAAAATTTCAATTTCTTTTTAATTCTAAAACCTGCGCCTACCTTTTATTTTTTACTTTTAAAAAATGAAGCTTTGTATATATTTCTAGATAGGTCTTCGAAATTATTTTATTATGTGTGTTACATAAATATAAGGCTGACTAACCTTTTATTTTTTTAAAAAAAAAAAATTAACGCTTTTTTATTCATCAATCTTTGATTGAAATTAATTTTTTTTTTTTTATATTTATAGTTCAATTCTGAAAACTATTATGGTATGCAACCTAGTTTATTAAAAAATTTCATCTTTACCAACTTGGTTTGTTTTGAATCTTCTCAAAATTACCACATTAACATCTAATTCAAGTATTTCTACGTAGCTCTTAATGTTATTATAGTCCATTGAACTTCTCATGAATTATGAATTAAGAAAATGAAATAAAATCTAATTACAAATTTTGAGGTATTTGTTTTTTTCAAATTTACAGTTCAATTTTTTATTGGGATTTTTATTAAATAAATAAATAAATTTTATTATACTATTTTAGTGATTGTTATGAAATTATATAATATAATAGATGTCCATAAATTTATTTAAATAATTATTTATTTATTTAAAAGTCATGTTTTTTGGAATGAAGAGTTATATCTTTTAAGATAAATGGTTGTATCTTTTAGTGTAAAATTGTGTCTTTTAAATATGAATTTCAGCACCCTATAAATAACCCTTAATCCTATTAATTCTGTAACAAATAGTAGTAATACTAAATCAATTTCTCTTTATCCTCTCTTCTTATATATTTATATATATATATTCTCTATTTCTTATATTTTAAAACACGTTATCAGCATGATTTCGTTCTACCGTTTCGATTTTTATTATATCGTTCCCTTGCTCAAATTGTTTAAAGAAAAGATAATTTAAACTTTGCGACAAGAAAGTACCTATATACCGATGTCAAGAAAAGATCGAATCGAAATAAAATAAATTCGATTGTACTTTTGTATATGCTATAATATTTAATATTATTGGAGATATATAGAAATCAAATGATTATCTATTTTATATAATTCATTTTATATATTTATATATGAAAATTTCTGAAGGATTTAAGTTACTTGAAGTACAAAATTTAAATTCTCGAGAAATTATATAGAGCTCTATATGGATTACTTGATAATGATAATCTTTGAAAAGGATCAAAACATGCTTGAAACATGAAATTGAAACTCTTGCATATGTATTCAAGTAAATTATAAAAACTTTTATACAGATTAAAAAAATCTGATGGTATAATTGCCTTAAAGATATGACTAAACAAATATCACGTGATCTATGATGAAAAATAAATATATAATATATTCATTATGTTTCTATTCTTCTTTGATGAAATATACAAAAGTCGATTTAAAATGCCTGAAGTATATAAAAGATCTTTGTATATATTAAAGTAATTTACTCAATCTGTATATATAATAAAAGAATATTACATAAATGATCTAATTTGTCTATGTGTATTTATAAAAAGGTCTACATTTGAATTTGATACTTTTGTTGTGTATGTTGATAATATAAATCTCATTAGACTCTAGTAGAGCTCTAAATTACAGTAAAGTATTTAAAAAAAAATTTAAATGAAAGAATTTGAATATGCATTATTTTGTCTCGCCTTGAAGAGTGAACATTTTATGAATGAAATTTATATCCATTGATTAATACATATAATCCAAGTGATTGAAATGATTTTATACGGATAGAACTTGTCCATTAATGAAATTGATAGTTGTAAGGTCATTTAACGAGATAAAAAATTCGTTAGCCCTGAAGTACTATATCTTTTTGCAATAATGAAAATACTATGTCCTGAAATACTATAGTACCATACTAAGTATATATCTTAAAAATCATTATACTCATAATAATTAATATATGATTTACATTTATTTATTTATGAAAGACGGCACAATTTATAAAGTAGGCAAGCGATATGTCTAATTGAATTAATATTCTGATACATACAAAGTACATAAAGTCTGCTTGCTCAATAAACAAGTTTCATAATATTATAGGAGATAATATTAAGATATATTATATTTCCTGAATGAATGATACATTAAAGAAAAAGACAAGCAGTGATGTCTTTGTTAGGGGGAGAAATAAAATTTTAAAACACAAAGAATATTGACATGTCTTTTGGAATAAAAGTTTATGTCCTTTATAATGAAGGGTTATATTTTTTAGTGTAAGATTGTGTCTTTTAAAGATGACTTTTAGTACCCTCTAAATAGCCTTTAATCTTATTAATTGTGTAACAAAGATTAGTAATACTAAATCAATTTCTCTCTGCTCTCTCTGTTTCTATCTATTATATTTCTATATATATATTCTTTATTTCTTATATTTTATAACAGTGGTGATATTTTTATTCTTTTTTCTTATTATACATTTTTCTATTATATATATACAGAATATATTATAAACCAATTATAGAAACATATAACTGGCTTAAAGATTTATTAAGACTATGTCCATATATAGCAATATTGTCCCGAACTATGCTGCGGATGTGTTTCTAATTTGCTAATGTTTGGTTTATATAAAATTGCATTTTCTTTTTTTTTTAAAAAAAATTTTATTAATATAAAATTTATTATTAAATAAATGTAGATATAGGTAAATAATTTTTATTATTGTTATTAATTGGAAAAAAAACTTTAATCTTAAGAGCTCGAAAATATATATTTTTTCTTTTTATAATTATCATTATATAGCATTATTGCACCAAACAGCGAGAATATTAAACACTAATCAATAATTTTTTAACAACACAATGTATGATAATATATAAATAAATAGTAAATTACTAAGATAATTGAATTTAATTATTTCAAAACTTTCTAATAATGCACCGATAAAGTTTGATAATAATTTATATTAGATTTAATTTAAAAAATTTAATTTTACAATTTCAAATTGGATATAAGAATTGAAATACATAATTTATTAAAAATATTGTATTAGAAAAAAATACTTGTAATTGAATATATTTTTATTTTTTAAAAGTGTTTAGTGTAAATAAATTAAATCAATCTTGTCAATTATTATATGATGGTTCATTGAATTACTTCACACTAAATTCTATTTATTTGGTTAATAAATAGACACGTGTGAATGGTGAAGTAAAAGTCGAAAACACGTTGATAATTGCTTGCTATGATTACAAGATTGAAGCTGACATGGACAAATGTTATCCAAATGTACGAAAGCCAAGCATTAAAAACATGTGGATTACGAATTTTCCTTACCCATAATAATTGTTCTTTTGTGTTTTTTTACTTTGCACCCTTTATTTTTATTTTCTTTTTTAAAAAAAAAAGAAAAAGGTGGAAAGGCCAAGTGAAAGCGTGTCGGTAGATAAAGACGAAACATGGGTTCACAGTGAATAAAAACAGGCAGTGTGTTGGATTTTCACCCTTCATTTCAGCTAAGTGGTTGAAAATCAGTTGAGATCAAACAACCAACCATGTTGTAGGAAATGTTTGGTTCGACTATTTCACCCAGTTCATAATTATTTTATATCTATTTACTAAATTATTTATGTTTCGTAAATTTTTTAATCATTAGCATTTGATAATTAGCAAAGTTCTAATCAACTATCTAATCCATTAGTTATATCTTTATCTTTTTTATTAGCTGAAACTAATTTAGATTTATATTTAGACCCACACAGATTATTGCTAATTATCCTGAGGTGGGAAGCCAAAATATTCTGATGAAACCATTACTCCGTAATATCACAAATCGAGTACTCTACGGTTGCTATATATATATATATATGACAAAGGTTATTTTAGTGCTCAAGAAACATTTAATATCAAGTTAAATTTTTAAAATTTCATAATGAATTATGAAAAAATTGATTAAGGGGCCTTTATTAATGTCAATACGATTTAACTCAGATTAGTCGATCCCTGTAACTGCATAGGTAAATTCATATTAACCCATCAATTTCGAAATAGTAATGAGTTTTTTGCCCTTTATGGAGATAAAGTGAAAGCAATTTTGAAAATTTAAAAGAAGGTTATGGCGCACGAGCCAAATACTAAAGAAATATATCTTTTTTTAAAATTCATATTTTTATGTGATTATTTCATTTATAATTATTCTAAAATATAAATACTTATTAAATTATTAAAAAAATTTCATTTATTTTAAAAAATCTATTTAGTATTTATGAAACACTTATATTCTTAATTGAACCTACTGTATTACCTTATAAGGTATTAACTAATAAACCATTAGTAATGGCTATCAATTTAAGTAATTTTTTTATTTGACTTATTTATTATTTCAAATAATTTTAATTTTCAATTGTGGTTCGATTATAGAAATAATAAACTATTTACAATAGTCAAACTATATCTAAAGAATCTATTAAATTAAGTTAGTTTGATTTAATTCCATTTAGTTCTATTCTATATGTAGTTTGATTTAAAAAAATATGTAGTCCGATTTTGTAAAACCTCAAGGATCTAAATAATTTTCCAAAAAAAAAAAAAAACTAATAAAATACATTTTACTTGACATCTTACTAATTAGTAATAATAGTTTTTGAAATTTTGCTAAACTAAAAAAGAAAAAGAAAAATATCCAAAAGTATAAAATAGGATGGTGGGTTGATGATTAAAGCTTTGATTATTTATCTGTTTGATCAGAATTTGATTTTTCATTAGTGTATTCTGTTTAAATAGATTTTCTTAGGCCAAGCTTTTATGCACATGGATTTTAGATTATAATGCATTTTTTAATCGGAAAAAAGAAATGATGTTTGTTAATTAATTCTCAATAGGACTTAATTTGGAACTTACTGTAAGACGTAGAAATTATAGGTAGCCAAACAACATTAATGTTATTTATTAATATTAGATAATTAACTTAATCACACTATTGATTGTTTACCATACAATGCCTAAAATCAACCATCTCCACATTCACAGTATAGCAGATTTAAGCATAATACACGAACAATTATTCCTGATGGCGGTTAAGTCAAACGGTGGCACGTCAACGGAAAGCCACTGCTCCACCGTGAACAGCTGTTGAGTGCAAGGCCTGTGAATTCCTGTGGAGGTGACCTCAACATAGTTACAATACCAGCCAGCGCGTGGGCCAGTTCCATCAGAGGTCAAGTTCATGGCGCAAACTGGAGAGCTCAGGCAAGGTGCTCTGCCGCTAAAAATGTCGAGATTGCCTCTCTCGAAGTAATCGTGCTCGGGATCCATGATTCCCCCCCATTCCTCTACATCGAGAATCTCCACTTACTTGCCGGAACCGTCGTAGAGAGTGACACTGATAATAGAGTCGGTTCCTGCTTTTATGATCGATCCGGTTCTTATGTACATTGTATACACGCAATCCTCTTCAGCCTGCAAGAAACAAATGTTGGTAAAAATCAATGGTAGGAGAAGGAGAGAAGAGAGAAAGAGAGTGCTGAGAGCCATGTCCGACTGTCGATTGAAATTTAGGAAATTTCACTTGACGTTATATAAGGGGACGTGAAGGCGGTGAAATTGTCCTTTTTCTGTGGAGTATGAGGGAAGAAAGGAAATATAACTATTTTATTTGTGCTCTTTTTTAATTAATAAAACAACGCCAGAAGTCCGAAACGAAATCGCATGTAATTTGGATAATCCTTCATTTACGCTATATCTGGTTGGAGAATGGAAAGAGAGGAAGGAAACGACATCGTATGTTACTATGTTTGGTTTGGAAGATGGGAATTGAGAATTAATTGTACTTCTTTCTTTTTACGTAGGCCTTCTCCAGCAATAATGAAAGTACAACTTTATAAATATTTATGCGTTTTATTTAGTAATTTCGTGTTTGAAGATGCTAGAAATAACCTAAATATGAATTTATTTTTGTACGCCTAGAAATAAGAATTTAAGGATCTAACAAATGCAAATTAAAATAAGACTAAAACATTAAAGTTTATAGAGACAAAATGAATTTTTAGGAAACTCTCTCTCTCTTTTTTTTTTTTTTATATAAATTACCGGTACCAAGACTCTATTAACAAGAACCGCCTAATCAAGTGGAGCTTTTCATCTCTCCCTATAAATGTATTTAGCGAAATCAAGTCTGAGAGTTCTTTCGATATGCTCAACCTATAGCTAATTAAAAAATGTTAGTATCCTTTCACTAAAAAAGGTAAAATAGTAATAATAATAATAATTAATTATTATTTTAATGTATAAATAATCTCATACGGGAACAATAGCTAAATAATTTCTCCCTTTACATGCGATGTTGTAGTGCTAACTTGCTAATCAAATAAACATGATTGGCTATCTAATAAAATATTGTAAAAAACAGTTTAATCTTTGTTTTGAGACTTGAGAGGAATCAACTAGAAAAAATTATATACATACAAAGGAAATTAAAAAAAAAAAGAATACATTGATCCCTTTTTTGAATATTCGTACATCTACCACTAGAAATATATTTGAAGTATAACAATAAACAAAATTTTTAAATAATGATTATTATAAAATTTTATAAATGATGTTTAGTATATATTTAATTTATAAAATTTAACTAACTAATTCTGATATAAAATTAAGATTTCTGGTTATTGTTTTTTTTTTTGACAAATTCACTCAAAAAGAATAGTAATTTTAACTAACATTGGTCATATACAACCATGAAAACCTTAACATGTGTCTTGACCAAGTAATAAGTTTCCAAAAATAGAGTCAAAAGAACTGGCTCTATGCCCTATTCTCTCTTTGCTTTCTAACTATATTACACCATCTAACTATTTCTTGTCTTAATTATCAAAGTTTCACATGTTCTTTCACTAACTGCCAAACTTACATTTACTGTTTTTCAAAATTTCAAAATTTCCCTAACGAGTACTTTAATCCATTTCTGTCAGAAAAAACTTACCCTATTACCATGCAAACCCTACCCTCTCTTTAATCTCTATTACTGCTTTCCCTTCCCATCATAACAATTCTCCCACCATTTCCCCATGGAGGAGCGGCTCACCACTATCACTTCCGATTCTACCGATGATTCTACTCTCCGGCCAAGAGCTTCACCAGCAAACTACGAGCCTATTTTCCGTCCAAGACCTTTTCCTTCCCGTAAAAGATCAATTCAAGAAAGATCAAAACCTCTAGCCATTGAATCAGACACATATGTTGTCCAAATTCCTAAAGATCAAATATTTAGCATCCCGCCACCTGAGCATGCCATCATAGCTGAACGTCACCGGAATCCGGAAAAGGAAGACAGCACTCGCCGCCGGAGTTGCTTAATTTGCATTCTTATAACGTTAACAGTTCTTGCTGTGCTAATGTGCTTGATCTTAGGCATTCTTCGCATTCTTTATAATCCTAAAGCTCCCCATTTCTCTATTGTGCAAGTCCATGTCAAGGATCTAACTTCTAAACAGTTAAGTTACGAAATCAAATTGAAGGTGAAAAATAAAAATGAGAGAATTAAAAACATATATAGAAGCACTGGAGTTGCAATATTATTATACAAAGGTAACAAGATTGGTACAGGAAAACTTCCTCAATTTGTTCAAGCGGCAGGTAGTTTAAAGAATATTGGATTTGCGATCAGTAGCAAGAAAAATGGATCACTGGCTAAAGATATCGAAAAGAGTATTGGAGACAAAAAAGGGAAACGACATGTCACTTTAGTGCTAAAAATGAATGTACCAGTTAAGATGAAGTCTTCGGAGAAGGTACTTAATGTCGTTTGTAATTTTAAGGTGAGTTCTTTGGGAGCTTCAGGTCGTAATGTTCTATCTCAAAGTTGTCAAACTAAGTTCAAATAATTTGCAGGTTTTGTCTTGCATTTAGATTTTCATTATTTGCATTCTTTTATATATGAAATTGTCTTATTAAGTAGTTGATATTGTAAGATAGCCATGGTTAGATATACATACATTTTTTTTTTTCCGCCAACACCAATAAAATTACACTCCCTTCTTCCCATATTAATTAATAGTTCAATTTGACTTTAACACCAAGACATTGGGTCAATTATTTCTCCAACACATTGTTTAGTTTTCTTAATAGCTATTAGTTATTTTATTAGCATTTTGTTTTTTCTCCCTCAATTTGTAATAAATAGCAGTATAAAAGTTACGCCGAATGCTATAAATAATGGAGATAATATTTTAATTTTAATCAAAATACTAAATATTATATGGAAATTGTTTCCAAACAAGACCATAATGTTTAGTAAATCACCATATCTGCATTAAGTTCTAATTACTAAAAGGAGATTAATTATCTATTTCCAGCTGAGCGTCATTTGAAATTACTATTATATTTTGTGTTTAGCAAAATTATTAGGTAGTTCGTTATATTCAAAAATTGTTATTTTTTCTGTCAATTAGGAACTCAGTAGTCAAATACTATAAGATTTTTAACGGTAAAAATAATCCTTTTAGATGGAAGGATTAGGCTTAAATATTAAAGATAAATCAATAACTTTTCTAAATAATAAAAATATAATAATTTGGACCAAAATTATGAGATTAAATAGTTAATTATCTTTATTTTTCATATATATTATTTGTTGCTTAGTTACTGACCATATTGGAGTACTCCTCTTATTCAAGATTTCGGTTTGGACAAATCTAAAATAAGTCAGAAGCTGAAGCCCACGACGAGTCTCGTACTAGGCATGTATTGGATATTTCATTTCTCTTGATGGGAGGAAAGAGGCCCAATATATGTTGTTCTATTGAATAGCATTGTGTTACTTGTAAATATTATTAGAGTCAACTTTTTTTTTTTTTCTTAAAATTGAGTCTGATGAGGGTTTAAATCCAATATCTTTCAATCCTACAATCACTGGCTCCGTCACAGCTGAAGAGGGTTATTGTATGCAGCCTTGCCCCTACTTTTTTTACACAAAGATTGTTTCTGCAAGATGCATATAAAAATTACATCTCCTCCTCAGATTCTAACATCTAATTATGTCGTCCCTATTTATCAAACATACGAAATGTAACTTAAAGGTGAACACAGCACCATAGGTCGTAAATGCAATCTTTGGTCATTTTCCTGGAAAAGATGTAAAGAAGAAAGTGAATAGCAAGGTAGAACAGTTTTTATATAAGATATTTTAAATTTGTTTAAAAAAGAAAGTGGGTTTTAAAAAAAAAGGAGGTACTTTGAAAGAAAAAAAAAACAAATGTTGGATTAAAGGTAGGAAAATTCAAAAGAGACAGCATTAGCCCATTATAGAACAATGGACAGTGCAAACTTTAGAACAGGCCTCTTCTGCTTCTTTTTCCCCTCAATATTTGCTTTACAACTAGGTCATTATTGGAGCTTTTGGAAACAAACAACCCTATCTACTTTTTTCCTACATGCACTTCCCCTCATCCCAAGTTGTCTGTCCTTCTTGTTTTAATTATATAATATTTATGTTGCAAATACTTTTCTTGTGTTTCTTTTATAGTGATTGAAACGTATTTTCTTGAAAAAAAAAAATAATTTCATTGGAAGAACATTCCAATCGAATTCAAAAGCCCGAGTTAAGGAGTATTGTGTTTTCGACACGTGTCAGCTTTTTTATTTGCATAGTGTTATCGCTTGGATATTAATTTAGATTTTAAAATTTTAACTTTACAAACAAATTAAGGAATAATATCATTACGAGGATCATTTAGTAAATGAAAAGACATAAAAAAAAAAGTATAAATGACAACATTTTTTGCAAGTGTATGAAATCGTTAATTATAAATAAATAATAAATAATTTATAGAGTATTGTTTTACGAAAATTATATATCAAGTATCAAAATTAAATTAATCTACTACTATTTAAACGATAAAAAGAAGAATAATCGTAAAAATAAACGAAATAAAATAAAACAATAGAAAAGAACTCGAGCAAGAATATTTGATGAAAAAAAGTCAATAATTAAAATCTATTATAAATTTTGATTTCACTTAATTCTATCTTATTTATTTTATTAGTTTGATAATTAATTTTAATTATTTAAATAGAAAAACAATTCTAAAATTATTAACAAGCTCTCTCAACGTATTGTTAGCTATTTTAATCCATTCTAATTACCTATCTCCCAATAGCGTAATTAAACGTGAATTAAAACATTAAATTTTATGATTTATTTAAAAATTCATAATCTAAAGTTGTTAACTTATAAAAATCTCAATGAGTCTAACTATATAATTTCCGCATCAAGTTAAGGTTTCATAACCTAAGGTTGTTAATTTATTATCTTTTTTAATTAAAAATCCTTTTTTCGATTATGATTAATTAAATAAATTAATTTATAGGAGAAACTATGTCTGGAAGCATTAAGTTTAATAATAAAATATACTTTGAATAAAAAAAAGCAAATCTAATATTATAAATTGAAATAGAAATTAAGTTAGACTAAATTTGCATGAGAGTTTAGTGCAATATAATAATTAAATAAAATTCAATTAAACTTGAAAATAATTTCATAATCAATATGAATGAAGAATAGAAATAAGAAAAAGAGTTTGAAGATAAAAATTAGTTAACGAATAACATGGATGACTTCTTTGATTATTTACACAAACTTGAATGCTCAAATTTTTTTTAAAAAAAAGTAAAACAAAAATCTAAGATTTAAAATTCAATGATCACAATTGCTATGATGATATCTGTATATAAACTTCGTACGATGTCATTAAATCTGAGTAGAAAATTAACTGGCCTAATTAAGAAAAAATATTATTTGAGTAGAAAACTATTTTTGTATTGTATTTCTTTCTTATCAGGAGTCTTCTTTCATTAAAGATGGCTGGAATACAAAAAAGCGGGCATTCTTATTATTCTTATGCAGTCTCATGTGCAAGTTACGCTTAGACTTCAAATCTAACGGGCTAAATAGTTAAATTTGATCAACTTAAATTTTTAGCTTTCTTGAAAACATGGTCATGGTATTTAACACGATAAAGGCGTATACTTTATTGACTTGATCATATTGAGTTTTTCACTTTAAATTTCAACTTCAATCTTTTTTATGTAAATTTTAATTATTTCTCTGTTAAAAATCCTCCAAATTAAAATTTTCAAAAATAAAAAAAAATTAATTAAAAACTGAAATAATTCTAATAAAAAAATACTAAAAAGTAAGCTAAAAATATTAGAAAAGCACAAGTTATCAATAAACTGAGAATTGACTTCATGAAAAACACGTAAAAAATGAATATCAAAATAAAAATGGATATCCATTTTATTATTAAGAGTGGTTAACTTATCCGGCGTTGTTGTATTATTAAGAATAAAAGCAGGACTTGACTTGACTAATGAGAAGCTGGTAAGCACTTACCAATACCATTCTTTTCTTTTATTGGAGAAGTAAAAAATCCTTGACTTTGGAATTTATTGGACAAATAGAAAAGACAATTAAAAACGACAAAGGAAATTTATTTTTTATTTTTTGTATTAAAAAGGACCGCATACATCAATTTGTAGGATGAGAACGGAACAAATCCCGTTGCTGTCTAATTATTATTTTTTTTTAAAAAAAAAATAAAGTTTTTATTTCTTAGCCACATTGATTGGAATTTAGTTAAATAGATTGAGAGGAAAAGAGTAATTTATAAATTTAGGAATAACGGAGATGGTGAGGTTGAGAGTGTATTATAATAAAGAGGTGGAGTCCCACACTTGAAATTTTGGGTAGGTTTGAGTGAAGAAATAGATTGAGTCTGTTGCATGACTTTGTCCTAAGGAATAAATTGGGATTCATGCATAGAATAAAGAACTGAAACCAAACTGACCTAAAAACACATTCCCAATTATTTCATCTAATTTCTCATCAATCTCTTTCGAAGAGGTCAGAAACAAATGGACTGCCCAATGACCCATTTTACCTACAGCCACTATTCATTTGTTCCCCACAACAATGGCATCTGGGTCACATGGGGATCCATGTGAACATCCATCTCTGCCCCACTCACCATTTATCTACTTATCTACCTTTATACATATACATCTTCAGTCCCTCTCATAATATAAAAATTCTTTTTATTTCTAATTTCGTTTTCAATTGATAATAAGCTAATGTCACATTTCAATTTCAATTTTCGCATATCATGTTAAATCGATCAAATTGTTCATTATTATTACAGTTAAAATAATTTATAAATAAACTTACTTTATTGATGATTTGATTTGATAATAAACACCTTGATCTATTTTAGTCGGTGTTTTAGAATTTTTTTTATTCAAACATATTATTCCAAGTATATAATAAACTCTGGAATTTGAGGTCAGTGGTTCATGCTAACGGTGTGAGAAGAAAGAGGATTTGGATTTGAATCCTCCAATGAGAAGATATACAGGTGAATTTTCAACATTATTAGCATTCCAATGTAAATTGAAAAGTGCATTTTCTTAACTTTTTAAATAGCCGATTAAAATGCTAAATGTTATTCTCTATAATGTTCGGTAAATTAACTTTTAAAAATTAATATAACGTTTTATAAAAAATTAAGCACAGCAATATTTAACTTTTTAGTGTGTATGAAAAATCCTCAAATAAAATGGCTAGTCTTACGTAAAGTATTCTAGGTATAAAGAATAAGCTTGAAAACAAATTGAGCCAAACAAAGTTAGAGTTCTTATAAACTCAACCTCGACTTTTTTAAAAGTATATTTAAGGTTAAATTCAATTTGAAAAACGTGTCCTTTACAAAGTTAGCTCAAACTTAACTTCCTTATTAAACAAACTTAATAACAGATTTGAACTCAGATTCATTACACTTGTCGAACAACCTCAAACAAACTTTTCTGCAACCAATCAAGTTTCAAGAGTAACTTACAAAACAGCCAGACTTATTTTAAACCCTACTCCTAACCACTAATATATACATGTATATATATTGAAAAGGAATAAAAGAAAAAGAAAGGAAACCACTATCATCCAGACAACCATCTCTGCCCGAGTGGTGGTGGCTCGACCCTCAAGGCGGGGACCGATTCCCTAGATTTGACACAGGTGTTAAAAGTCCATTTCTTCTACCTCAGGAGATGACACGCATACGTTAAAGGACCATCCCTAGCCACCTTCATTTCTGACAACTGTGTCTTTCTCGCTCTCCATCTTCACATATGTATGAGAATCGTCAGAGTTTATAATGGGTATGGTAAGAGAATAGCCCCCCCACATGATCCTGAGATCCTGTTCATTTCCTTATACATATATTATATTCCGGGGCTTGGGTTGGTGGGAGTAGACTGGTTCAAACGTGACTATTGGATATATTAATAAGATCTAATTTTCTTTTTCAAAGATGGGTTTTTATTTATTTAGAGTATGTTCCCTTTGTACCAATAATTGAAGGTTTAAAAGGGCTTTAGTTTATTTCAGTTGGAAGACCAATGATGGGTTTGAAGTTTGCAGGAATAGGCAGTAGTGGACTCCATCTTTCCACGTCCAAAACAAGAAAAGAAAAGAAAAGAAAAAAAAAAAGGAAAAACGAAGAGCTTGTTAAAAGGTAATTGGAGGCATGTTATTTTGTCCCGATTCCTAAAATCCATGTGTTTTCTTCACACCAAACAACAATACCCTTATTAAGTGGATTCCAACTCCTCTTTCCAACCTTTGATTATTGTTTTAGATTCCCTTACCCAGCTTCACTCGTGGGTTTCCCTTTCACTAACCTAACCAATATAACTTTTTCTCTATTAATAATAGCTTCTTTTTTTTTTTCAAGAAAATAACATCAATGTTCATAAGTCAAAAACTAAATGTTCATCTCCTAATAGAATATTTCAAAAATGAAAAACACTGGTACATGTCGATCCGATTTTTTTAAAACACAATGTTATGTATATTTGAGAAAATATTAACCCTAAAATCATTCTGACCCGATTTGACTAAATAAAAGTTATTCTATTATTTTGATGATCTCCAATATTCATAGTGCTATAAAAACAAAATTTACATGTGGGGTTTCTCCAAATCTAAATACCCAATGGGATATGTCATTGCTGCTTCTATGTCTCTAAAACATCAAAATACGTATACATAGATATATAGGCTCTATAATACACTACCATAAACTATAATGGATAGAGTTCTCCTGTTCTTGTGGGGTTAGTCCGTAAAAATCATGTAATAACAATCTTAATTTGCTTCCTCTCCAATCAAAATATTGTGCAGTGCATGTTTTGTTGCATCAAGAACATATAAAGTAGCATTTTGAAGTTTGAAAAATATCTAGTCAATTCATATAATTGTGACTCATGGATTATTAAATTAATATTGCTTCACCAAAATATATGTATAAATATACATTTACAAAGGAAGACAATATTATTAAATTGGTCACTTGTAGACGTCCTACTGTGGTGGCATCTCATTTTTCTATTTGTAAAAGGGTCTCTCTCTCTCTCTCTCTCTCTTTAAACTCTAAAGCATGCATGTATTAAAATTGCTCCAAATCTGGTCCGAGAAAAGGGTGTATGCCTCATCTTTGGTATTCAAAAATAGAGGCATATACAAAATAAGCCAAGCAAAGTAAATTAATCTCATAATCATGTCAGACTCATGCATATTTCTTAAATAAATCTTGATGACAGATCAATTAATTGTTTTTAATATTTGAGCACAGCCTAGTTGGTTCCTCTAAGACCTGGGTTAATGTAATAATAAACTTGCTTTAATCAATATATAATTGAACATAAGAAATACAATTATTAGGCAGTTTTTTTTTTTTAAAAAAAAAAAGAGAAAAAGAAATGGCAGTTAGTTTTCCTAGTAGAATCTAGAAAGAAATGCCTCTGATGCATTAATTATTGATCTATGATTTCCATAGGGGAAGATTACAGAAACCACCTTGATATGACAAATTTAACAGTGACCAACGTACATAAATTTATTAATATTACAAAGCAATAATAATAATAATAATAATAATATGAATTGATAATCCAAGGTTGGAGGAGAGAGATGGAATAAAAGGAGAATCCAAAGTGGTATCTGTCTTGATTTAGATAAAAAATAGAAATGCAAGTGAAGTTAGAGCATCTGATAAAGAAAAATTAAAATGGGGATTGTAAGGTACACAGCCATCTTTCTTTCTTTTTTATATGAGCCAACTCATGTGTTCATCCTTTTGACTCAGCATATATATTAGATAAAATCGAAAGTAAATTAAAAAATTTAAAAGAAAGGATGTTTTGATCCTCAACAATGGGTCCTCCACATTACCCAAATCTCCTTTTGATCCAATCATAAATGCTTAAGATGATCTTATCTCCATATTAAGGATTTTTGTCAGAAAGCTGTGATAATGTCTACCAAAACTCCTTTTTTTTCTTTATCTTCTTTCTTGAAATGCATATACATGGATTGTTAAGTTGTTATTATATACAATGAGTATCTCCATTTTCAACTTTTTCATGTCAATAATAAAGGGTAAAGGATGTATAGTTCTATAGAGAACTGGGTTTTTACTAATTATATGATTAAAGTAGACCTAGACCTACTATCACTATGTAGCCAGCTAATCTATGTTCTTGGAAAGATGAAATCCTTTTCAATTGGGTCCTAATTGTTAACTAATTGTTAGCACTGGATATTTACATTTCCCTCCAAGCCCTAGGAACCAAATGGAATGGAGTATGTTTGTACTTATGGAGTCATTTTGTTGTCTTTTGACACATGTTCAAGGGAAAATATTGTGTTTCGGTGTATATCTTAAAATATAAATATATATATATATATATATATGATTCAAATCTTAATATATGCTGTCTTTATAAATTTTTAATATATTAAAAGAAAATTAAAAAAAAATACACACTTGATAACATATGGATACTATAGATATCCATCCCACTAAACATAACTTTTTTAAAAGTGTTCCTCCCACAACTCTTCAGTTTGTTTCCTTTTTTTTCTCTCTCCGGAATACTGTGGCTACTAAAATGTGGTAACTTTGGGAAGCAAGGGGCAGTGGAATAGGAATGTGTCAACCTAAGGATCAAAGGCCTCACTGGTAAAGCATTGTTTCTATCTAACTTGTCCAACCATTTCTTTTGGATAAATTCATCGATTTTACGCCATTCTTTTAAGTTTTCTGAAAGGCTTGCATGTTTATAACATTGCAATATTCATCCATGCTTTTATAACATTGTAGTTGGGTTCTAAGCTTAATAAGAGTAATAACACAAGTAATTGCACCACAAAAGTATGAGAATTCTTAATTTAGAAACCAAAAACTAAAGATGGGTATTTATATTCTTTTAGTTATGTAATATTGGAAGTAATTTTACTAAATTCTTCTTTTTTTTTAATCTAATTTCGTCAAGAGACTTTTTTTTAAATATCAAGAAAAGGGAATCTGAATCTAAATTTACTGCTAAGTCGTAATTATATTACCATTATGCTATATGTGAGCTGGTTTCGCAACTTAACTAACTTGCAAGAAATAGAGTAAGAAACTCAATGCATTTAGCCATACATTGCAAAATTACAAATTATTTACCCCCCTTGTACTCACTACTCAAGTAGTTACAAAGATGTACAAAGGCTTTCAAGCCAAGAAATAGTGACTTGTTTTTCTCTTTTCTAGGGTCTATCTTTCTTGTTCTGTCCAATTTTAAACCTTGAACAAGAAAATTACATATCTCCTAATCCACCCTTAAATACATTTTTTTGAAAAGGGTGGATACATATACATATACATATATAAATATATGATATCTTCTTCTACTCTTTACATCCTTGCTTCCCCTTGTAGTGATATCTTTTTCCACTCTACCAAACGTTGCAAAAAATCCATAACCTGCAAGAGTTTTCCAAATGTACATGGAAATAGTGCAATTAATAATTTTTTTTTTTAAAAAAAGAAAAACTTTAATATTTTAATTTATTAATTAATTAGTGCACTTGCCTGAGTTGGTTCTCGTAGAGAATAAGAGGCATTAGTGTCCTTTGGAAATTTAGACACTAAGATACCAAAACCTTGTCCTCTTTCTCTTAATACCTACTCACCAAATAAAAACAAAACCTCATCAGCCTTAAAATATCTCAAAATCTTGCAAATTCACTAATTAACAAAAATTAATAAATTTAATTAATAGTTCACTAATTAACCTTAAACGCATCTTCATCGGTTCGATCATCTCCAATGTAAACAGGAAAAACATCGGTGCAATTGGCAAATCCTGTTTTAAATCAAGATTTAATTAAAAGAGTCAAAGATATATATATATATATATAAAGAGGGACGCAATACAACTTACCAAGGGACTCCAACAAAAATTCAAGAGCCTTCCCTTTGTCCCATTTAATAGTAGGACGGATTTCCAGTACCTGTATTGAAAGAAATGTGTTATTAAATTATTATTTTATTATTCATTTATTTATTTATTGAAAAATAAAAGACTATTCTATCAAATAATTAAATGCCATGTCACACTCACACACCTTCCTTCCTTGAGTAAGTCGAAGCTTTGGGTAGTCTTTCAAAACTGACCTAACCACTTGGGCCAGTTCACTCCATTTCTGTATATATTTTCATGCACAAGTTAGTTAACATAATACTTGAAAAGTGTATATAATAATTATTACAAAGAATATTAATGATTGATGCCTTACTTTCTCATCAACACAGCGAAAATGGACAGACACGCAGAACTTGTTATTCTCCACCTTAGCTCCTGCAGTTGATTTAGTTTTCTCTACCAATTCCTTATAAACCTGAAATAATCAGTAAATTCATTTTTTTTTATTACAAATTCGATCAAATAACACTTTTACTGAATAATTCTAAATGCTTCCGAGGTTGCAAACCTCATCGATCATGGGGAGAAATTCGCTTGCAGGTTGAAAGATAAGACCTTCATTACCCTGAAGAAGACAATGGAAAGAGAAACAAAATTAGAATGCAAGGAAAAGGAAAAGAAAGTAATTAAAATGGTATTTATTTATTTATTTAGCTGATAGGTTGCAGTACTAGTGTTAAAGCTGACTTACTTTCTTGTATTTGGAGCCTTTTGCTGGTCCCTTAATGTCCATGCCATGGCTTCCAGCATAGTACAGTTCTGCTAATCGTACGAAGTTGTAGACCTACAATAAACACAAGAATACAAAAGATCAACTAGAAGGAACTAAAAAAAGGAAAAAAATAATCCGTCAAAAGAATTTAATTTTGCATTCAAAGCAGCTTAGGGACTGAAACAAAGCAGCTTTTGAATGTACCTTATCTCTGCATCTTCCACTTACTATTGCAGTAGGAAAACACCTTGCAAGCCTTCTTACTGTTGCTCTCATCTTATTTCAAAGATACACACAATCTTTTAGCAAGCGTTAAATAAGAATTTATCTAATATTTGACAAAACAGAGAAAAACAGGGGATTGTGTTTATGTATATATATATATATTATATATACCTTCTTGGACATGAAAGCTCGATCTGGATCATCTACTATTGGTGAAAGAGTACCATCATAATCTAAAAACATAACTATTTGTTTCCCTTTTGAAGCATCGATTATTTGCTCAAACATGTCCAACGCTGATGGGTGGTGGAGCTGCGAACGTCCAAAAACCCCAAAAAAAAAAAAAAAAGAGAGAGAGAAAGAAAGAAAGAAAAGAAAAGAAACACGGTTAATAAAAAGCTTTTCTTTTTCTTTGAGATTGTTTTATATTATCGTTTTAATAGAATTTGGTTACTTACAATCCATGATCTTTGGTCATCCGTAAGAGAAGTTGGTGCTGATTTAAGATGGGTAGGAGAAGAAGCTCTCATTGACTCGACCCAAGCATTAATTCTTGGTCCTCCATTGATCTCAAGATTCTTCAAAAGTTTCTTTCTTGAAATGGAGATATAGCCAGCTGGAGCCGCCGGCGGCTTTTGTGTCGCCGTGGTGAAGATATTGGAGTTAGATACATGAACTGTGATTGCCAAGTTGATAGTGGATTTTGTATCGGATACTACCACATTTTGGTTAGTCATCTTGGCTTTGAATAATTTCCCTACAAAAACAATCCAAAAATCATTCTCTTTTCTAAACTTCAAAGAAAACTAATCAAGATAAAAGAATGAAACCCATTTGAGAAAACCAAAGTGAAGTAATATAATACTTGTAATGATACCTTAAATATAGATTACAGAAACAGAGTAGAAAACAGAGTACTCTGCTTTGATTCTTCTTCTAAGCTCTAAAATGGGCTTAAAAGAAAGAACTAAAACCAAAAGAAAGAGTGAGAGAGAGGAACAGAGATTTGCGGGAGAGGGAGAGAGAATGCGTGTGTGCTTCGTGAGAGAGACAGAGCCGAATGGTGGATTTTATAGTTGGAACCAGACACTAACGGACGAACGATTCTCTCTCCTAAAAACTCCAAAGAGAGGGGACCCACAAGTGAGGAGAGATAAAAAGAAGGTGCGGGACCCACTAAGCTGTCCCACACCAAGCCCCCGAAATCCTCACGTGGCCCCTCCACCATTTCTTGCCTTGTAGCAGTAGTAGCCGTCTTCCATAACTTCTTTAGCCAGCTAGTAGATTTTCCACGTGGCCGACATTCTTTGGCCGATCCAAGCTTACGTGGGATTGTGCCACGTGTGAATCTCAAAACCCGACCCACCCACGGGTTCTATGTCACCGGAGCTGTATTTCCTCAAGTGGATACGAATCGGAGCTTTTATCATTTACGGATACTTGACCTTAAGAATTATGGTCTAATTCCCTAATTAGGAATGTGGTCACGACAAAGGGCAATTTTGAAATGATAAAACACGCCCCTTGTAATGTCAAATGGAAACCAACAGCTCACAAAATCCTACCTATTTAAATAATAACGCAATTATGCAAAACCAGCAGCTCCTACTCCTTTTCCCCTCTCCAAATTTAAATCCATCCCTTCCCCTTCCATCTAATCTACCCTACCAACTACCCTTAAATCATCCGCCTTTCATCGTGCCATTATTATTTATTTACGATATACGATCAGATTTGACCGGTATTCAATTAAATTCTATGATTATTCTAAATTTCGAACTTTCAACCTTATAGATAGAATTTACTTAGAAATATGACTTATATTGATCCAATTGCATGTTATACAGTATAAGTAATAGTGGTTATGAGAAAACCATTTCCCAGCTTCAATGTGAAGAGCAAACTCATTGTTTGCTTCAACTCTCTTATCTCTCAAGCCTCCCCTTCTAGAAAAATGACTCTTGGAGGTTCACAGATCACAGTCTACTCTAATACACACCAATGGTCCATAAAAAAACCTACTTGCCTTTCTATATCTGAATTTTGAGTTGCCATTGCATTAACCTCATCCATGGAATTATGAGATTTGATTAGGTTCAGATCACTCCGGCTTGGAATAAGATTTGTGGAAATAAAAAGAAAGGGCCAATGGAACGTTTTTTTTTTTAATTAAAAAACAAAAAAAACGGAACTTAAGTATTCCTTTTTCTTTTTTCTATTATTTTAATTTTACCGGTTCACATTTTAAGAAAATAAAATTTTAAATGTTCCATACGAAGATAATTAATTAGTGTTCCATATCAAACGCTAAGGTCATTCATTGTCCATTTATTTTGATATGAATCTTTTAGAAATGGCATTTTTTTTATATCTTTTTTCTCATTAAAATTTTTTCAATACCTCTAAACATCCATTTACAGTAGAGTTTTATGATATCTTACTTATCCTAATAGAAATATTATTAGGATAAGTAATATTATAAATATTAGTGTATCAGCATAATTAATAATAGAAATAAAATTTTAATTTGATAAAAATAAAAAAAGTTAATTAAAAATTGCTGTGATGCCGCCGGTTTGGAAATATTTTGAACTGCATGGATGTTGGCGTGTGTATGTATATATATTAATTGGAAGGAAGAAGAAAATAAAATTATTGCTGGACATCCACTTTGTCCATGTAACTATGTTACAGTGATGGTGTCGCCCCCATAGATTAAGGGTAGTCTATAACCGTAGCTCTACTATTATGAAATTGATATTTTAATTAATAATGAATTGAAGAAGAACATGAAAGCATGAGCTTGCTCCCCCCATCCCAAGCAATAAGCCAATAACCATTTATTTATTTTCTTTTCCCATTATATTTCTTTCAGGTAAGCGACTGTCCTATTATTCTCGTATTTATATGTTGTTAGTCAATTTTTGGGAGACAAAACAAGCATTGAACAACTGTCACACGTGTTCACTGACCCATAATTTGCTGTCCGAACTCAATAGACTGTGCAAGTACATATAACCCAGTCTCTGATGCTGCCACCTGGCCCCTATCAAAGAGGGTGGATCATGGATGGACTCAGTCTACCTTTTCTTTTCACAAGCCATAGAGTTCTGTAAATAGGAGGAAGCCCCAAAGGAAATTTGCATCATTGTTGTTGCAATTTTTTGTTTCATTGAATTACTATTTCGTTTATGAGATTTGATATAATAGATTATTTTAACTTCTTCATTTTATTTAATATATTAAAAGATTGTTAATCTATTTAATCTTGAAGTAAGAAAAATCCTTTAAGATAATAATAATAATAAAAATTTTAAGATAAAATTAACTGTTTTAATACCGTTTAACTATTAACTATTTAAATAATTTTTTATGAAACGTTAAAAATTAAATACCGTATGAATTAATTTTTTATAAAATATTATATTAATTTCATATAATCGCTATACTAATAAATACTATAAAAAATGAAAGTCAGTCAAAACACGGAAAAGCTACTTAAAAGGATTAAAATTTCCTCTGTATGTAGTCTTGAAACTAGGAAAAGACCCATCGACTATTGGACATGGGAATAGTTTCTTTATAATATAATATTCTCAGTTTCCAGATCTCTCTATTATTGTCTTCATATAGAGATACCGTATATTATACATACACCTTTATACACTAACTATACGCATAATAATTATATTTATAATTAATTAATAATCTAAAAGACGCCAACAAAATTAACCTACCAAGATTACTTGCATGCCAAGAATATTAATTAAAAAAATATATTATTGATTCTTATTGACTAAAGACCATTTTAATGATTTGTCTCAAATTAATCATTTTTTTCCTTAATTAATAATTAATTTATTTTTCAAGATTCTACGGGTCGGGTTCAGAATTTCCGACATAGGTAATGTTGTTGGTGGTATGCATATGTAATATGTATGTATTTATATAAGAGGAGTTCACATTATGTTAAATGTGAAAGGGAAGATCTTTCGGTTTGTTCTTTATTATTTATCAGTCAAAACAGTTGGCATATTTGGGAGATTCTTTAGAAAATACTTATGGTTTTCTATTTAATTAATTTATGATTAATCAAGTGTTAGAATTTATTAATTAAA
The DNA here is from genome assembly GCA_947857235.1 of Jatropha podagrica. Lineage (NCBI taxonomy): Eukaryota > Viridiplantae > Streptophyta > Magnoliopsida > Malpighiales > Euphorbiaceae > Jatropha > Jatropha podagrica. The sequence continues at coordinate 150,804 of CANUEP010232434.1, forward strand.
TGACTAAAAGTGAACCATTAAAGTACAAAGAAACATTTTGATAATCAAAAAGTGATTCCCCCTTCTTCTTCGCCTAAATCTACGCTTTTATTATATTCTTTCAATTTTTTTTCCCCAAAATTTTGATTTTCATGCGTGGATCTTGATCCTGAATTGATGTTATTCATGCATGATAGTGAAAATTAAAATTTTCATTATTCAAAATAATATAAATTCTTTTGTTTTGTAAATAGATTATATTTAAAAAAAATGTAAATAGCAAAAATATTGATGATTTTAGAATAGGTAGAAAAAGAATTGTAGTGCGCATGTTTGGAGAGAACTAGTTGGCTAATAGTGGTAGAACACAATTGTTTATAAATTTGGAAGAAAATAATTAGAAACCGGAGTAATAATATATATTAACTTAGCTTTAATTAATTAATTAATTGTTAATTTAGCTATATATAGCTTAATTAATAAATTAATTAGTGGTAGCAATGAATCTTGCAATTACCAAAAAATAAGTCAATCTTTCAGATATTAAATAATGATACCCTTAATAATGGAGGCCTAGTAATAGTATTATGCAATTATATGTAGCATCATGCTCTCTCCCATCAACAGTTTCCCCAGTTCATGGGTATAAATTTGGAATTAGTTAAATTTATAAAAAATTATTTTTATTTTTAAAAATTAATTCAAACACTGTGGAATAATTTTTTAAATATTATTTGAAAAACTACTGTGGAAAACAGTTTAAATATCGAAAAGCAACTGGCTAAAAATAATATTATACAGTAAACTTTTGGAAAGATAGAAAATGCTGGCCGTCCAGCCAACAAAAACAGCAATGGATCCCCATGCAAAAGCAAAACATGTGTGTATGAGAAGTAAATAGCTAGACTTATATATATATACAGTAGTAACTAGTAATGCATGAATCGGATGGCACGAGCATTGTTGATGTGTGTGGAGACACCACACGTGTGGTTAAGCATCTCTCTCATACTTTGTATATATTTGCTCCACGTAGATGATAGATGATCATACACGCGGCAAGACGTGATTGATTGTACGGTACACATCATCATCAAGATTCAAAGATGGACATGGTCGGTGGATTCCAGAATAAAACTTGGAATATTATACACTCCAATACATGTGTTTCTGTTTCCTGCTTGTGTTTGTAACGTAACGTAACGTGTTGCATTCTTGGATCACCATGTATAAGAGAAGTAACCTAACCGTAATATTAAATTAACTTCTGAATAATCTAAATTAATTTCTTAAAAATAAATGTTATTTAAGAGGGGACAAACCCTATTTTTGGTGCAATAATCGAAGTGAATATTTGCCAACGGTGTATATAATTTGGCAAATTTTGATTCTTTCAGCACATGGATTGTAAGTTTGCATGACATCAAAATGTTTTCAGATTCTTTTTTGGTTTTCTCGTACCAGAACTTCATATAATTTGAGGTCCCAAAATGTTTATGTTTTTTTTTTTTTTTTTTTTTTAAAATATGAAATTTTTGACTTCAAAAACTACAGTGGTTTGGTCTTAAATAAAACGGACTTTCCCCAAAGAGATGACCAATGAAGTTAGTTAGGTCAAGGTAGGAAGGAAGTAGGAAATGAAAAGACTTTGAACAAGTTGAATGGAATGGTCTGTCCGTCAAATATGTTGGTGGTGGGTGTTAGCTTAGCCCAAATGATTACAACTCTCCCTGCGCGTGCAACTATTAATATGTATATATTTTTTTAAAAAAAATTTAATTATATTTTGATATGACAGCCCACACTTTGACACGTGGGTTTTGACCCGGTGAGGGTGGGGTCCCACAGTTAAGTGACATAGGACAAAATCAAATTCAATGACTTGGAAGGGTAATCATGCGTTAGTTTATAAGTAATCACACTTTGATGGGGAAAAAGAGGTTTTATGTTGGGTGACAGCCAATGGACAGACAGATAATTATTATCTCTCTGAATATTATTTCTTTCAAATTATTTATGGGACCCTTCTTTTTCGTTTTCTTCTATTGAAATTCAGATTTACCTCTCTCTCTCTCTCTCTCTCTCTCTCTCTCTCTCTCTCTTTATTTATTTATGTTTTTAGTAATATTTATCCAAAAAGTACTTACTCCTTATATTTTATTTTATTTTATCCCTTTAATAACCTTTTTCAAGTTTACCCCTCTCTCTCTTTTTTCGAATTTAGGAAATAAAAAAAACAAGTCATGCTAATAACAAGTATAGTAACTATGCACGAGACCGCATCACTCCAATTATTTTCTGAAAATATAAATTTAATATTTTAGGACAGGAACAATTTGTTTTATATCCATCCCAAAAATCAATTTTCTCCAACTTGGAATTAATTTATCTAGTTTTGCATAATGCTTTAATTAACAATAATTAAAATTTTAGTAGTAGATTAATAATAATTAAAATGATTTAATTTGGTGCCAAAGTCTGGTGTATGATAATTACTTCTGATGAGCGGCCAATAATTAACAACAAACAACAAATTAAAATGTCTAAGTTCATGTATACTTTGTATTGTCAGAGATCAATTAGTACTAATCATAATAAAGAAATTCCATGCACCTGCTTTAATTAGGTCACGTTCATGCACGATCAACTTCATTCATACCTAACAAACTAACTAACTAATTAACTAACTCTTAATCTTAAATTTTTGATATTAATAATATTGAAATGGATAGATTAACCGATGTTACATTTTGGTAAAAAAAAAAAAAAGAATAATTACAATCCAAGAATTTGTCCGGAGAGAGCGTGTGGCTTGTAAAATGTCGGTCAATGAAATCAAAATTTCTTATCCCAAACTTTATTAATTTTTCTTTTTGTAGTTTTTTGAAAGTCTTCTGCTGTTACCGACGCACACACAGTCAGACTGATTCAGTTAGCACAGTGTGTGAAATTAGTTGATTTACGAATATCAACTAATTCGTGATTATAAGTGAACAAAAGAGTTGTATCACATCCTTGCTTTCACACCTACATTAGTTAGATGCAACTCAAGTTTTTAATTAAAAAAAACTATTTTTTATTATGTTATTATAAAATTGATGAGTATGTTTTTATTCTCTATAGATCAGAAATATTATTAAGTAACGTTTTTCTTTTTCATCCATTGAAAATCAATTGCATCAAAATTATATTATGGGCTAAATTTCAGAACATACCCTCTCTTTTAAATTATATTTACTAAATTGATAAAAAAATTATAATTAAAGAAAAGGCCGATATGCATTAATAATTTTACTATCTTATCGGTGTCTATTCCAATCAAAACAATTAATTTTATCGAATAGACCTAAAGTCAGACTATTTAAGGTCTGTTCGGCAAAATTAGTTGTTTTGATAGCTGTTAGTTATTTTAGTGACATTTAACTATTAGCTGTTTGAGTTGCGTTTTATAAAACGTTAAAAGTTAAACGTTATATGAGTTAATTTTTCACAAAAAGTTATCATAACTTTTAAAAAGTTAATCCAAACATTATGTTACTAAATAACTTTTTAAGTAACTTTCAACATTTTGAATAGTTAAAACTCTAAAAGCTACTCAAATAATTGTTATCAAACACAGCTTTAGCCATTTAGAAATAGAGTTCGAGTGCAGTATAATTTTTTAAAAGTTAATTGAGGTCACCATACTTTATTATATTTTATTTTAATGGTCCCTCTATCTCTCTATCCAAACAAAGCATTAAATATCGCGGCCTCCTATTTATACTTTTTTGATTGAACACTAATTTAACAAATGATGGATTAATATCCATATTACAGAAATATTTTGATTTTTCTTGAATTTGGTGAATGTAGCTTTCAGAAAAGATGAATCACATGATTCTTATTTTTATTTGCATGCATTTATTGATTTCTCCGCGTAATTGTTTATGATAGGCTAATATATATATATGCCTAATGACAACTCCTTCAAAAGTGGGTTTCCTCTTGAGCTTTGAACCGACTTTGGTCCCACGTTTGATGAGATACACAAGAAAAAAAAAACAAAAGAACCAGCTAGATCATTTCATATGTATTTTGTATGTTTGCTTCTTGGGAAATTGCACGTAACCTTTTTCTTTTCTTTTCTATACAGTATAATTGCTGTTTTTTTCAAAATTTTTATGTAGAATGATTATCCTCACCATCATTTTATATCTGTATTTCTACATTAATTATAAATCACTAATAGTTCTTATTGGCCAACGAATTATAACTTGTCTTTCTGATTTTTTTTAAAAATGTAATCTTCTATTGGGCTTGTTCGGTAATATTAACTATTATAATAGTTGTTAATCATTGGCTATTAACAGTTTATATAATGATTTAAAATAAAAATATTCGATAAAAATAAATATTTAATTGACTGTTAGAATTAAAATGGCAAAAAAGAACGTTGAAACGTTGCTTTAGAGATATAACCAAATTTGAGCCAATGGTGGCATTAGGGCCCCCTGATTTTTGTTAAAAAAAAAATATTATTGGTCCTAAAAAAAGAAAGGCTTAATCACACAAAAAAAAAAAAAAAAAAATCAGAACTTATGAGTTTTTTTTAAATTTGTTCAATATTTTTAATTTTGTCAATCAATACCATATATTTATTTTTCTTTGTCAATTGTAGCCTTTGTTTAGAATCTGTCAATATTGCTGGTGTATCCGTTAATGGGTCCAATTTTTTCCATATCACGTCCATGTGGACATGCTACGTAAAAAAAGCTAACTAAAAGCTTAATCACCTAAAAAAGTTTGAACTTATGAATTTTTTTTCAAATTTAGCCAATAATTTTGATTTTATCAATCAATACCTGATATATATTTTGACAGATAAGAACTCATCTATTGAGTTTATAAGTCATATAAAAATATTTAATATTTATTTATCCTAAAAAAATAATAAGCAAAATATGAAAATACTGAAGATAGTGTCATACTACAAAACGATATCGTTTAATGTATTTTTATGTTCAAGTTAACTTTCTTATGTGGCATGTCCACGTGAATGTGATCTAAAAAAAATTGAACCCCATTAATGGACACATCAACAAACATTAATAGATTCTAGACAGAAGTTATAATTAACAAAGAAAAATAAATACAAGGTATTGATCGACAAAATCAAAAGTATTGGCCAAATTTGAAAAAAATTTATAAATTCAGGCTTTTTTTTTGTGATTAAGTCTTTTGTTAGTTTTTTTAGTGGCATGTCCACGTGGACGTGATATGGAAAAAATTAGATCTCATCAATGGACACATCAGCAAATTGAGGAACCAAACTGGCATTTATTTCTTTCATAATCATTAGGATCATTAGCGGATCAAACTATCCAACTTATTGAACTAACACTAGTTAAGTAAATCATTATTGAAAAACTTGAATTTGATAATAGAAAACATTCCCTTTGATTGAAGATATAAGACCTAACAAAATTAACCTAATGAGCTATTATCCGCCTAATGTTAGAGATCAGGTACTTAATTGAAGTTTATTACTTACATTTATTTTAAACATCTTATTTTTGTAAATTATAAATTTTAATTGCGCTTATTGAAGTGTGTGGGTAAATGACAAAAGCGTGTAGGAATTGATGAGGCCAAGATTTGATAACATGTTTGATATATTTTCAAAGTAACATAATTTTCATTGCACATTCTCAATGGATTCTTTACTTTCCTCCTCCATTCTAATCATTTTCTTTCTTTCAAATTTATATAATTTTTTATTTTACATTATAAAAACTAATTAGAAATTTATTAGGACAATCACTTGAGCAATGTAACAAATAGACCATTTCTTTTCTTTTTCTTTTTTTAGGAAATATAGATAAGACTATTTGAAATTAGTCAATGGTTGGATATCTACATGTGTCGAGAGCTCCTGAGGAAGAGTTAAAAAGCGATAGAACCCTAATGAAAATTGGACAGATGGGTTAGTTCACAGCCTTTTAAGTTTGTTTTTGAGGTCAGAAAACCATTTGGGGATACAAAAAAGAAATAACTTTTGAAGATTCCACAGCCCATCAGTATAGGGGAAACCAAGCATTTCCCAGATCAGAATCCAACCAACAAAATGACAACTAACCGAAATAACTGCCACGCCGACATACCCTAAGACTTTCGGTTATGTTATGGGCCCCAAGAAAAGGCACTGCTTTTGCCCTCGCATTGCCATGTATGAGCTGCAGTATTATCAAAGTTGAGTAATGAGATGACATTTTGTGGGTCCCGCAATTATATCCTTCAAAACGATTAAAAAAAAAAAGCTCAGGCTCATCCTCTGCTTCGCGCCTTCTTTCCATCTTCATCTTCCCTTTTCAAAATTATTACTTGTATTTTTTTTTCTTTTTTCTTTTTTTAATTGGGTGGATTCAATGATTCAATGCCCCATTCCTACATGTGGTTGGTTGCATGGATTTTAAATGCGTATATGAACCTTAAAAAAGGTAGGTCTCCAATGTACAATTTAAAAGCCTCTACAAAATTTATATTTCAATATTGCGATTATCAAAATGAAAGTCTTAGTTCTGCTATTACTAAAGTGTGATTAAGTACACTTTAATCTATTAGATCAAGCCATTTATTGTGAAGTAACACTTTCTCTGATACACATAGATATACAGTTTGGCTTTTGGTCAAGTTGATATGATCTTGTAGTATCACTAATTATGCTTGGGGAATTAAAAAAAAAAAGTGAAGCAAGAGCCAAAAATGTTGATAAATCATTCACTTTATATGTAATTCTCATAAAAAGCAAACAATTTCCACGTACTTGGTGGGGAAAAAGGTAAATAATAAGTGGTTTTAGAATAACTTTTACACAAAAAGAAGGAAAATTTTAAAAGAAAATGTCAGGATTGATTTGAACTCATAGGTAGCCTTCTACAGGAGACAAACATTAAAAATCTAGGGAATGATGTGATTCTTGAAAGATAAGTGTTAGAACGTTGCATTTGCCTTTCTAAATATTGTTGAAAATCGTCAATGAGTCATTAATTAAGCTGATTCGTCCTTTATTTGCAAAGCAAGATGACCGTGGACGTGCAAACATGTCAATTTCATTCGTTTAATTTAAGTAACAGCATAACAGACAAGATAACTACCCATAACTGCTAGATCAATAAAGAGAATATATCATCCTTCCGCGGTATCCTTTGGTATACCATTTAGTATTTTAAACTAGTTAAAACAATATTTTTTAAATTATTATGTTTGGTAACTTCATATATAGCTTAGTTTTTAAATGTTTATGGGTTCTTTTCTAAATTGTTATTGAATCTCACCTTTAGCGTTTCGCTCTTTTCACTAATTTTTTTTTTACAATCTTATATATATTCTTAACTAATATAAAATGCTTTTGTTATCACATTAGTTTTATTATCTTTATATTTGATACCAAAAAAAAAAAAACATTATTTATATTTTTGTTTTTAAACTCGGACAAATATTAAAAATTAAAATTATTGATTCTCGAAGACATAAAAAATTTTCCATTTTATTTATAAAATAGTGAACTTTTCAATTTACGCTTCCTTAAATTTTGAAAATTTAGGTATAGTGAAATTATTCTTTTATAATGAATTTAATTGAAAATTCTAGGTGAATATTTAATTTTTTTTTGTCATTTTAAATTTATTACTAATCAAATAACACTTTTAATCACTATTTAAACCGCTAACAGCTAACCACTAACAACTAAAAAAATAACTAATAATTATTAAAACAATTAACAGTTATTATAACTGCTAATATTACTTAACAGGCCCGTTTTATACTCCTTAATTTGGCCGATAAACTTTATCTATGAAGCTGATTCAACTACTATTTAAACTGCTAATAACTACTAAAATAATAGTTACTATAATTGTTAGTATTGCCGAACAGACCCATTTTGTCCTCCTTAATTTGGCCTATAAACTTTATCTATAAAGTTGATTGGCTTAACCTATAAAAAAATCCTAATCTATACTAGTTGTTGCAAAATTACTCTAAATTGAATTTCGTCCCCCTGACACCCTAAATTAAAAATTTTGTATTAATATCACTCTAAATGCAAATGCTGCTAGGGTTTGAATAAAAAAATATTAAAGTGAGTCCCACAAAATCATTGTTGAGTTATCTTAATCCAAAATGCCAAAACGAACTATTTTGACACAATACCATGCATTTCACTAACTGTTTTTTTTCCTCTAAAATCCCTAATCCTGCAACTCTCTCATTCTTCTCTTTCTTCTTCCTCTGCGATAACCCTTACTATAGAACCCTTCATCCTTCACGTGATCCACAAGTAAAGAGAGGTGATAGACGAATAGCCACCCATGGTCGACTGATGCCGGAGCAAGGTACCTAAGACTATAGCGCGATCGGATGCCTTAAAGCGCCTAAAAGCCCTATTCGTAGTGACACCTTACACGTAGCCCTCTTGGTTCTAAAAGTCCAAGGCCGAGCAGCAGCAACAACAACATCATCATTAATATTAAGAGGTAAGATCAGAAATAATGTGATTTTTTTAAATTAAATTAGATTTTTGTTGTACGAGGAGTCAAAATTGGCAGATTCAGATTTTGTGATTTTGTTGAATTAAACTCCCATTCCATTACACCACACCAAACTTATCAAGAAATTGAAGAAGAGGAAATACAGTACGTGGAAACAGCGAAAGGAGAAGGAGAAACAGAGAGAATTAAAAACTAAAGAAGGGACTTGATTCCTTTATCCAATACAAGTACAAGACACTTGATTTCTTTATCTTCTGGGTTTATTTTTTATTTTTGTTTATTTGGTTAACTTCCATTATCGCGATGGAAGAAAGGAGGAGGAGAAAGAAGTTGCGTAAAAAATGGTGTCATTTTTATAGATTGAGTTAAGTTAACCCAATATGATTTTGTAGGACCAATTTTTAATAATTTTTTATTAAAAACCCTAGCAGAATTTAAATTTAAGATGATATTAATACAAAATTTTAAATTTAGAGTGTTAGAGGGATGAAAGTTAGCTTAGAGTGATTTTGCCATAATTCGTACAGATCAGAATTTTTTTATAGGTTAAGTCAAGTTGATTAGATATTTATATATATAGATAGCAAATGATTTTGTTATAAATTGTTTAAAATATTTATTAAATTCAATTTATTTATGTTTTTTATTCATCCGATTTTAAAACGCCATACATCAATATGCAAATACATATATATATAACTGGTTGGTTCAGCATGAATGGTTGACGGTAACATTGTTCGTTTTCGGTTTGATTATTGATCGGCTATTGGTATTTCTCTTCTTAATACTGTAATTGTTAATGTTACTTCTCATGTTCACCTAGACATAATTGTTTTTTAGTAGGTGGATTTGGATGAAAAATGAAACTGAATGTTTGACAATTTATGTTCCTGGTGATCATCGATGGTCTTAACAGGATAGATGCTATTGCTCCACCATGTCCTGATCTGGCAATGGTGTTTCAAAATTTGCATATCCTGTACCTCAGGGTCAAGGATCTAGGTTTTTGAAGCTCCTATAGCTGCAGGTAACTTATCTCTTCTCAGTCATGATTCTATGGAGGAAGCTTATACCCATTCTTGTTTTAGATACTTTTTATTTTTCTCCTTGTTTTTCTAAAAAGAGATTTTTATGGTACGGTTAATTTTTTATTTAATAGCTACTACTTTTAAGAAAATAATTATACTTGTAATTTCATTAAAGAAAATACAGTTTAGACAGAAATTTCATTAAAAAAATTTTCATTTCTGATCTGTTTTTATTCTGTTCCAATCCATTTCTGACTGTGATTATTATGAAAATTGTATTTATAATTGTAATTGTCAATTTATTTAAAATTATAGTATTTTAAAATATAAAATGTATCTTACAATATCTCAATTAAAAAAAAAAAAAAAAGAATAGGCATGAGAATGTTAATAAAATGGCAAAGCGTATGCTGAAAGTATTAAAAAAAGAAAACGTTGAGGAATCGCAATTTAAAAGTGTGATACTGTTTGATGCGATGGCTCAGTGGATGCCACTTGTTAATTATGGGAGTAGTATCCTTCCATGTCTTGTTCTTTGATTTTTATCTGATGATGGAAAAGGCGCATGGATTCTTATTATGCAATTTATTTAATAAAAAGAACTTGTCTTTTCCACCTTTCTTTTATCCCATTCGCTAAATTATTATTTTTTCTCTTTCCTAAAAACATGCTTTTTAATTCTTTAGAACACGTTAATGGACATTTGAATCCTAGAATGATATAAGCCAAAAATTAAAAGTGTTCTTTTCTTCTTTTATGGGCTATCACTGCTGCTGAGAACCCACGATGATCCCTTGTTCTTTTTTTGCCTTTCTTTTATAATAATCTTCGTATTTGTATATTTTGATACAGATCCCAGTTTATATTGTCTATATATATATATATTGATATTTCTGTGACTCTTATCTGCAGATTTAATTATTTTTGTATATTTTTAGATTTTCTTGTCACTGATATAATGATTTTATTATTTAGATAATTATTACGAAATAAATGGAAATTAGTATTGTATTCTTTTATTATTTATATAAGTAATTTATTATTAGATCTATTATATAAATAATAAAGAAATATATTTGATCTGCATTTGTATATTATTTTCTCTTAGTAAAATTTCTGGTTTGATTTCTTTGAAAAAAATATATCCTAAAATCTAATAAAAATATTGCATTTAAGAAATATAAAAACATTTTTCTAAAACATTAGTTTAATATTTTTATTTTATTTATAAAAATTTCAACAGATATGGACTCAAAAAGTATGTTAGATCCGTTAGAAATTTACAGATGAAATTTAACTCAGGATGAAACAAACGGTGTATGATTAGGAAATAGAAAAAAAAAAAAAAAAAAAGGAAGAATATCTTTTTTCTGTAATTAGATGAGAAAAAAAAAAGACAACATAAATGCATGAATACCGACACAGGCACATGCATGGTTAGATGATAAATATTGCAATCGACAAATCTTAAACGGTATTCTCGCATTTCAATTTCCAGGTATTAGTTTTTTTTATAGGTAATTTATATTTATAGAATTCATGTGTTGAAGCAAAATATTATTATCACCTAACCATTTTATTAATAAAAATTTATATATTTTTAATTATGTGAGATTTGATTAATTTTTTTTATTTTTATAAAAATTGAGAAATTTGAAACTTAAAACTACGTAAAAGTAAGATAATAATATATAATTATAATAAGTTAGACTTTTTGGAATATGATGATTAATATTATTTATAATGTGCAGCCTCCAAGTCCAAAAATGATGATCATTATCCACCTTTGTCTCTTGCGACCATCTCATCACCAAAATGACATCATTGCTCTTATCACACAGTTTTTTAAAACTATGCTAGCTTATCACGTCGGTAGGATTAATTTTTAATTTTTAATTTTTAATTAGTTTATGCTTATCACATTAGTTAAAAAATAATATTTTTTTTATTATGAAAATAGTAAAAATCACCTCTGAATTTTTTCTTCATTTCCCTTTTTGGCAGCTTCTACTGAATTCTCTTTTATCGAATTTCCCTATTATTGTATTCTATTTTATAATGAATTTTTTTTTCAATCAAATAAAACGTTGGGCAAATCGATCAAATATTTAAATCCTACTGCTCAAGTTCCGCTGGTCAAAATCATTTCTAAGATATTTTTTATATATAAAGAAAGTCAATAATAATAATTTAAGAATGGTGTGAAGAGGGAGGTTTGGTCTCTTTTATTTATCTTTATAGATAATGATTATTGTTTGTCTTATTGTAATTTCGATCGCTAGTGGAGAAAGGGAAGCCTATGCATCTTGAAGATAATTAAAATCCCCTTTGGGTAACCATTTCGAACTAAAAACAGTTGGTGTGATTTTGTCTAATGGGGCCTTCCTACTGATATCCAGGTCGTCATGATGGAATTCCACGTTGCCAGCATCAATTCTTGATTTCATAAATTATGTTCACTGTATCTTTTTTCAGAAAAAGAAAAACTATTGAAGACAAATTCCAAAAATTATCATTTAATAACTATTTGCCTTTCATGCATCCGCTTGGGGGAAAAAAAAAATCAATATTGAAGTGGATTGTGCGCATGTTGCAAACCATGATTTGATTTACGTAAAAAAATGATTTGATATGAACCATTTCTTCAAAAATAAATAAAAGAAAAGGCTTTCCCACGTGTATAATATTTTTTTTTTAGTTGCTGATAAGGGTTACAATTATCACTCCAATTATTTTTTTATAATATTTTTATTTTGCATTCCAATTTTCTATCACTCCAACCAACAAAATAGAAAAAGAGAATTGATATTATCCGGATAATTATCTAAATAAAAAAAGGATTTAACCTGCAACCATTTCAATACTTAAATCGGCAACAATTCTAATATATAAATTAAAAGAGTAAAATAATAGATCTTGATTTCTTATTATTTATGAAAATTAGGTTATGATTCGCCTACAAGCTCATTTGCCTAGCAATAAAAGATGTATTTTTGATTCAATCAAAGAAAGCAGGAATATATCCAGTTTGAATACGAGTATATGTAGGACCATTGTTAAATATTAATAAAGGATCGTACTTGTGGAATCGATAGTTAAAGGTTCATGACGTTTGTTATTCTTGAAAAAATGTATGTCTCCAAAGCATTTACAACTTAGAGCTTTGAGTTGCATGTGTGGTAGTACCCAGCTGCTGCTGTCCGTCACTTATTCATCGAAGGTTCTTCTCCACGTCTCTTGAACATGGGAAGAAAGAAAGAAAGAGATGCTATTCTATATGCACATTTCTACTTTTTCTTTTTTGGTTAGATTCCGGCTATTGTGCATATTTGCTACCTCATAACTTTACATACCATCCATAAATGGTGCACAAGTCATGTTGTGTATATATATATATATATATGCACGATTGTTATAATTTTGTACTTGTTTTATTCTCATTCTTATGATTAATGTGCATTATATAAAATAACTGCTTATACTAACAATAATATCTAATCCTTAATTCCAAACTATTTGAGGTTTGAAATCTGAAATTTTTGCTTCAATATCCAGTTATGTTCAAGAAAATAGTAGTTAGAAGCAAAATATAAAATTGTGAAAGGTTTCAAGAAAGATAAATTTTAAATCATTAGCTATATTAATTAATAAAAACATTACAAGACATGCAACTACAACTAATAAATAGGGCCTGCTTTATAGATCTTTTATCTCCATTCTGCTTTATTTCCCGCTAGATCTCAGCTCATTGATATCCAATAGCCGTAGATCCTTTCCTACGATTTATCTTCATATGGTTCTTGCTCTACCTCTTCTACTTTTAGCAACCTGCATAACTGAAGTATTATATTTGCGGAGCAGGTAATATCAATCACAATAATCAAATCCTATAATCGATAATGTATAACTCTTTTTTCTTATTTAATTTATTTTGATTGAAAACCCGAATTGATTGTTGTATTTTTAGCTAATATATTTGTAATTTCATTAAAGACGGGATTAGAAATAACATTTGGAAAAAAACTTCTAAATAGAAATAGAAAAGCTCCAAACCATAGGAACTTGTTTGTAATTAAGCTAAGAATAGCACGTGATAGAAAGTTATAGAATTCTAAGAATCTATACGTACAATAAACCAACAAGCATCAATGATATATAGAAGTGCTTGCGATGGTTCTTAAATTTCTATTATAGTTCCGAAGGAATCCTATTGAGAATACTTTTTAGGAATCCAACACCAAACGATCGGTAATTATAATACCACTCTTTAACTAAAAAAAATGGAATCCATAAAGAATGTTAAAGCTTCTGAGTAGTCTACGTCCGCACAAAGTAGTAGTCTTCATTCAGTGAGCATTCATTTTTATATATGCACCCCTCCAATATTTTCACTAAATCAATTTTTTTTTTTCTATTCATAGACATTTTAAAAGTTCGTTACTTTCTACCAATGAGCAATCGAATTGGCATTAGCAGACTGTATTTGTAAACGAATTTCAATGTCAATGTGAGGATAATTTTTTTGGATAACACTATAAATTTTACTTAACCAAATCAGGATCGAGCTCCAAATCTGAAGTTGCTATCAGTAAATACTACTATTTTGATCAACTAACTAACCTTATTCCGTAGATGCAACACCGTTATTAAAAAAAATCAAGTGATATTCTTTTGTTTTTTTTTTTGTTTTTTTATCAAACTTTTTATTTATCAACTAATAGGTTTAATTCCTTTATGCCTTTGAGAGTAAAACTTTTTAACGCTCCTACTAAAATGCATTATTCAAAAATCGAACTTTTGTTCTCACTCTTATGAGTATTGAGGTTGTTTACCACCTACGCCCCAACCAATACTTTTGGTAAAATCCATTTTTATTGCACGTGATTGAGTCAAATGTGGTCTTAAAGAGGCTCAAATCTTAGATAAGCAACATTAGTTTCTTTTTATTCATATAATAAGATGAGCTTATAGATATCTAACAAACACATTATCTTCCAGACAAATCTCAACTTGCTTTCGTTTATTTTCTTTCGCTGATTTTGTGGCTTACAGAATCTTCATCCTCATATGTATTATGTATATGCTTACGTCGATTTGGGCGTGCTATGAAAAGGTTTCAAAGCAATATTCGAAGCTCTCAAATAGCTAAAGCAACAGAAGATTTAGTGATCTTTAACCCACTTGCATAAGTGCCACGTTAGGATCTAATTAATCTTTAATTAGCTTATATTCATCATCAATTCATCATTATCATTAATTAGCTTATATTTTTTTAATAGCATTATTATATAAAAATATAATATTTGTTTCAACATTTAGTGCTTAAATATAATATAAAGACACGAGTGAATAAACAGTTGAATCGCGAGCCAATAACTGGAATATCGCAGATTTATTCTAATTGATAAATTTCTTTTTCTTGCCCATTTTGTGAGGTTAGCTAATAAGCATATTCGTGAGATGTGCAAAAGTGGTAGATTAGAGAAACAAATATTTTTATAAACCCTAAGTAGGCGCAAAAGTCTGGATATATAAACCCTAGATGATGCACTGTAAATTTTAAAATATTATATTTGTTTTTTTTTTTTTAATTTTAGGGGAAATAAAATATTTCCGCTGCCGGGACTTAAGGCTGGGTGTTTTGGCTAAGAGCTGCATATCCTGACCGGCTAGCCTACAACGGATCGTTGTGCTTTGACTGATAAAAGAAAGATAAAAGAATAGCCATTTAATATAATCACTAATATAATGATATAACCATTAGAGGATTTGATTGCGGTGAATTTGTGGAATCGATATTAAGCACGCTCTTCATAGCTATCATATTGCTTTATGGTTTTTCAGACTGCACAACGTTCTGCATTATCATCCAAATAACAAAAGAATACAACAAAAACACCATGAAGAAAGAAATAAAAATCTTCCATTAGAAGATCAAGACATCCTCAAAAAATGTAAAACAAAATTCAAGAACTATCGAAACAAGTAGATGAAACGACATCAACCGAGAATGCGTTCTTAAGGACCAAGAATATAAGGATTGTTTAAGCAACAAAAGAAAATTATATAAGAAAACACATACAAAATAGAACGAAAAGAACATAGAATATAGATGGAGAAAGTGACCACCTATGGCCATCTGAATAATGGAGAACAGGTTGGATTGGCGAAGGCAATGGAGGAATACTAGATACTTGAGGGAAAGAGAGACACTAGCTAGATTTTTTGTTTTTAAAAATACATTCATTTTAATATTCTACCCAAGAGAACTGAAGTATCTTTCAAAGTTTGAAGGAGCTGGTCACAAGACATTAACTCATGGTCTCAGATTACGGTTCCAAGTCAAATTCCACTGCCATAGTCCGTTAATTAATAAATAACCACAACTGGATGCTAAGGTTGATTTGAGAGAGGAAATGCGATAGAGACGTGGAAAAGATGATTTGAGTGATGAATTCATAACAAGATATCCTTCCAAAACTTTATTGATTTATGATCTCTTAAAATCCACCGGAAGCCATTAATCAAAAGATTAGCTGAATGGGTAGAGTTGGAGCCACGATGAACTGTCTCTTTCCATATTGGCGACAGATTCCTCCACAAGGAGCTTTCAATATCAGATTTAAGCCATGCATTTAAACCGTATTTAGATTGCAAGAGTTTCTTCCGTAAAAGTCCATTTTCATTTCCCTCCTCGTGAAAAGTAACTGCAGTTTTTGGTGATCATTTGTTTAGTGCTTATGGTTTTGAGTAGGTTTTTACTTATGCCCAGGTGAGTTCTTTTGGGCGTACATGGGAAAGTCTGATGGCTTGGGTTTAGCACTAAGGGGACGTGAGTTTTTCCTAGTAGTAATTTCCTTTTATCTTTCTTAATAATATATTTTATTTTTCCAATAAAACAACCTTTAATTTTGAAAAAAAAAAAAACTTTATTCCTCTCTTTCTATCTTTCTTTTCTTGTGCCTTTCTAGATTTTCTTTCTTAAATCACCGCTGATCCTCTTCTTTAGTCGGCAGAGATTTCATTTCATCCTTCACTATCTTTTTTTATTATTTTATTTGTAATAATTTTCAAATCGTTTGGAATAAAATTTGGATCCAGTATTTCAATTTGAATGTTTTTTGTATTCTCTTATTCCCGTTATTTATTTCACTATGAGGTTGTTTTTTGTTATTAAGGAATTTTGATTTGAATTTACTTATCTAGCAATTCGAAATACAAGATGGATTCAGATTTTCAAGTTTGGATAATTTTTTTTTTTAATCAATAAAACCTGATATGCAGCTATTTTTCATTAATGTTTGTTATATTAAACTCTTTTATGGAACAAGTTTTCAAAAAAAAAAAAAAATGTTCAAGACAATATTGCGGAAGGTTTCTTTTGTCTTCATGTTTGAAAATGAACTAGTTTTTTTTTACTCGGAAGATTAGCCTCTTTTACAAAGATTAAGAATAACTTTGAACAAAAAATTTAAATTTTTTATTCTTATAGAAATATTATATATATATATATATATTTTTTTTTTTAATTTCTAAAACAATTTAGTTATTTTATAGACAGTAACTATACTTAACCACTATAAATAATTAAAAATTTATTATTAGACTTACGACATTCTTGTAATGAAATTCACTTGAGCGTCCTTTTTACTTAAAGAAGAAGACTAACTACTGAATTACAAAGTTAAATTTTTATCATTTGAGGAAAAATTAATTATAATTATTTTTTTCATAAATTCATCAACTTTTAACTTCAATTACATTGGTTGTAAGTTTCTTCTTTTTTTTGAAGATATTTTTCACATCACTGATTTGCTCAATCTTGAATCGAGAGCTCCACCTTAAGTTCAATTTTTTATTTGTGGGCTCTTCAATGTATTGGATCCACTAAATAATCTTGTAATGGGTCTCAAACTACAAACTTCCAAATTCTTGGGCCTTCTATAGACCACCGCCCATTTTTACTATTAATTAGGGTGGTCAATATAATTGGTAATCCAATCGCATAGATTTTTCGGCCCGATTTAAAAAATTAGTTTGATTTTGGTTTTAATAGAAAAATTGAAATGTTTTGGTTCAGCACAATTTTTTAAATATCATGAAAACCAATCTATTAATTAGGCATAGAAAATAATTGCTATGATGGGGTCAATTTGATCGTAAAAAGGTTGATTCGATTTCAATTTTTTTTAAAAATCATAAACAACCAAATTGATTTAACTAAAAAATCAAAATAAAATTAAATCGGTTTTGACTCTATGGGTTCCATTATATATGGCACAATCCAAGAGGAGAGTGAATTTGATTTTCTAAAATTTAACTTTTAAAATACAATATCAGAATTCTATTGCAGTGGAATTAGAAAACATTTTTTAAAGTCAGTTATTAAATTTAGAATTTTCTCCACAAAACTGTTGTAAGGATAAAAAACTGATTATGACTCAAATTTTGATTCTATTGAGTGTCAAATGGCAGATTGGAACTTTGTAAAGATCACAGTACAAAAATTCAGAATTCTAATATTTCATATAAATAAAAATAAAGTTTATTTACATTTAGAAACAGAAGATCATGAACAACTTTACATTTCTAAAAGGATTAATAATTGTGTAAACAGAATAAAATCGGGCAACACTTCAAAAATAAAATAAGATAAACATAGAGATTTATAGTAGTTTAATACTAACTTGTTTACATTTACTTCCCAAGATATATATTGAGATCTTCCACTATGTTATCTCTCTTCGAGGTAAAAAACGAACTAACAGTTACAAAAAATATATATATTTAACACCTAAATCTAACCTTAACCCACTAATTACACATGTTCTAGTTAATCTCAACCCTTTTGTGGAGAAGGTCGCTCGTTAACTTTTTACATCATAGCTTCTCAACTAAGCTATTACGTAGATGTATTTCATTTAAAAATCTCTCATCCACAACAAATTACAACATTCTATATGGATAGAGAGAAATGCAACTATAAGTTAATCTCAACCCTTTTTGTGGAGAAGGTCGCTCGATAACTTTTTACACCATAGTTTCTCAACTAAGCTATTACGTAGATGTATTTCATTTAAAAATCTCTCATCCACAACAGATTACAATATTCTATATGGATAGAAAGAAATGCAATTATAAGCACAAAAAAAAAATAGAAAACAGAAAATAAATGCAGAACTGTTTTTCAAAATGATTTTTTACTAGATTTCTTTTCACCTGAAAAATATTTCTTAAAGAATATAAATGAAAAGAACTGAAGGGGATTAAAGAGAGAGAGAGAGAGAGAGCTTACAGAGATTTTGAAATATAAATAATGGACTTTTTATTCTTGCCAGCATTTGCTTTTGAGAGATGAGACTTTTTATAAGAAAGAAAAATAAAGCTGTTATAAATGACTTGAGGGTTTTGCTTTAAATTGTGATGATCGATTCTGAATGGGAATTCCAAAATTAAGTCAGCATGGATTATATTAATGAGCTATTGAGGCTCTTCACATAAGGCATGTTGAAGAGTTTAATATTAGAAAATTATTAACTTTACTTCAGAAACTGTCAGTCGTGTTATGAAAGTTTCAGCTGTGTTTCATCAGAAACTATTTTTTGCAGAATTTCATTTAATGACCATCAAAAGTTTTATTCCAAAATTATTTTAATTGGGAAAACATGAAAAAACAATTATTTTTGGATATTTCATCTTTATAAACTCATTTAAAAGCATTTCAAAAATAATTCTTGAGAAAGAAAAATATAGAATTGTATTTATAACATTATTTACTCTTTATTCTACATTAATTTCCTAAGACTCAATATAATATTAACTAAAAATAAACCTTTAATAATCTTCATCGTCTCCAAATAAAAGTCTTAGATGTAGGAACTTCATTTCTTCGATAAATCTCCAATAATAATTTCTGTATAAAATAACTTTAGTACAATAATAATATTAAATTTATTTATTTTACATAATCATTAAAATATTATGATCAAATTGACTTTGAACCAACTGATTCTATAAAAGATGGATCCTAGTAAATTTTTTTCTATATTCGGTTATATAGTTTGGTTGAGCCACTAGTAGTATATATACAACCAATGGGCAAATTGCTACATTATGGCTCGTTGTCGATTTCATTAGGAAATATTGAATGATTATGCCATTTTTTAATTATTTAAATATTAGTTCTTTTGGATGTGCATTGCATATATTTGTAATTATTAATATAATTCGTTATTTATTTATTCTATTAATTTTTTACTTATGATATATTTAAAATATAATAATATTTTTAATTGATGAGATAATTTAATTTAGCTTTAAAATTGAGATTTAAACTAAAAAATTTAACTATCATTTGCTCTTTTAATTTTTTTATAATTCTTGAAATTCTTATAAGTGAGGGATAAAATATAATTATTCATTTATGTTCCTATTAATTAAACCAATCAACAACATGTATAGATATAATTTATATTTACTAATTTACTAATTTAATATTTATATTTATATTTTTAATAATTATTTATTTGTAATTTAACAAGGCATAATATTTAAATTAAAAATTTTAATTTTGAATATGTCCATGATATATTTTGTTTTCCATTTAACATGAAAATTGCCTCCTACTTTGTATTTTTATTTTTTTTCTATTTAGTTCATTGATAAAATTACTAATCTTTTTTATGGTACATAATAATAATAATAAAAATAATAATAATAATAATAATAATATAGATATTTTAAAATCTCCAAAAAAAAATAAAAATCGAAAAAAATATCAATGGGTGCATGTGTGACCTATTAGCTTGAGATAATATTTAGACAAATAAAGTTTTTCTAAATATTAGAAGTTAATAGAATTCATTTTTTTGTTGATAAAAAAAATAAAAGAATAATAAGTTCATTTCATTTCATTTCAAAAGAGTATTAAGTATAAAAACGTATTCACAGGATCAAATTATTATTATAATAACTATAAAAATTAAATTACTTTTATTTTTCAATCAATAAAATTAAAATCTTTAATGATAAAATTAAAATCTTAATAGAATTAGATCAAACTTCCTAATGTAATTTAGATTTAAATAGAAAAATTAACACAACTAATCAAATTAAACAATCTCTATTTTCAACTAATAAAATTAAATTCGTTAACGACATTTTTGTCAATTCATAAACTTACTAAGGATATTTTAGGAACCAAATATTCCCACACTTATACTTTTATAAATATCAAGTATTTGCATTGCACGTTGTTACTCATTAAACCCATTAAAATGATTACTTGTAATTTATTTTTTAACATATTTCATTGATTTTTTTATGTCAATATAAAATTCAATATTTTTAGTCATAATTATCACAGATAAAATCTAATAAAGTGATAGTCTAGTTAGTTTTCTCACTTATGTGAAGAGTGAGAGGTTTTGAGTTAGAGTCCATACTCTTCCTTGCTTGTTCCACACGTAATGTTTTGAAAAATTTCTGTAAAGCAGGCCTTTTGCTTCTTGATCGGTTGAGAACTTTTTGAAATATTCAATTAGTGTCGTTCTAGATGCATGGTCGAATTGCACAATGTGGTTTAGGTCATGATTCTTCTAGTATGATACAGTCTATTGGTCTAGCAGGTGAAGTTATAGATTTATAACTAGTGGATTTATTCCATTTAGTTCAAACTCATATATTTTCAATATTGTTTCTTGAGCCGACACCCATCTTGCATCTTGAAAATTCCTTGTCTCATCTGTTTCTTTATCCCCATTGGACACGTGCACTATGATCCTATCGTGTTCTTTGTAGATATACTTATACTAATTTTTGATGCCTTTTAAGTAAGCTTATACCTCAACATTTATGTGGCATTGTATCTTGTTAAAAGATACAAATTATAAGAAACGACCCATCTATTGTCTAATCTCTTTCTCGTAGTTGTTACCTATATGGATGAACATGTTTTACTTTTACTTAATATCTATAGCCATTTAAAAAAATAGTAATAATATTCGATAGAGATTTAGTATTTGTATGATGTATAATTATTATAATGCGAGTGCTGATTTCATAAATTTCATAAATTAATATTTATTAAATTATATTTGATCAAACTATGTGAGATAATATTGCATTTTAGTATACATTTAATTTTAAATAACAATTACATTAGTTTTAACACTTTGCTAGTTTTTATAATGTAATATTTATTCGTTGAACTATGTCAAAGCTTAATAGATCATGTGAATAAAGAGGTATTTAATTTTATTTTAAAAATAATAGAAAAATAAACAACAACAATGTCATACTTTAATATATATTTTTATTTAATTATTATTATCAAAATAATTAATGTCTCATGATATACCTCTCGTCCATTATTCAGTCTTTTATAAATTGAGTATTTATCTTTTTCCTGTGTTATTTTTTAGCTATACGACCTTGGGTAATGGAATCTACATTTGTTCTCAACCATACAAGGACAATTTGAATTTTGTTCTTGGTGCAGACCGTGCATCATGTGTTTTGCTATCATTTTATACAATTCTAGATACTCTTGCTCATCTAGAGAAAATTCAAATTAAATTTTATTATTTTAAATTAAATTAAGTTAGTTTCACATTAATAAATTAAATATTATAACCAGTTGAGCCTAAAAAAATAAAAGGCTTGCGTAAAAGATCTAGAACATTATTATTATTATTATTGAACTTATTGAATACGGTGTTTCATCAAGTAACAAATATATAAATCTATAAATCTATAACTCTAAACACAAATAAGAAGCATGTAAGTAGTACTAAATTATGAAAAATATAAATAATAACTATTCTATTAATTTATAAATGGAAAGAGAGTTAATATATGCCACAAGAATAAGATTTGATTCCAAATTTAATAATTCTAAATTAAAAGTGCTTGAAGTAATAATTATTGATAGTCAAAAGTAACAAGTTTTTTATAGCCAAAATAATTAAAACTAAACTTATACACAGTGGTATAATAGAACAAATTCTCAATTAGAATAGTATTAAAAGATAAATTTCTAATTAGAATGAAATTAAATTAATAATAATAATAATAATAATAATAATTATTATTATTATTATTATTATTATTATTATTATTATTATTATTATTATTATTATTATTAGAACATGATTAGATTAAAATTATAATAATAATAATTAGAATAGAAAAATAAATATGGTACGAAATTTCAACGTTAGTTGGGGTTCAATAAAAATTAAAAGTTATGTATTAAATTATATATTTTTATATTATATTCCTAATCATAATAAAATTAAAAATTTACTAATTAAAATAGGATTAAATTATCTTTATTGCAAATAAAATATCAATAAAATTAAAAGTTATCTCATTATAATAAGACTAAATTATCTTGGATAATATTTTTTATTAATTAAAATACATAGGAGCATTTTACAAACCCAATATTTCCCCTCTCCAAGCATATTTTTATATATATTATAGATTAGCGACGGAAGAATAACAAAACATAATTTATTAATTAATAAATATTAACTTAGGTTATAATTTTAGAAATGGAAAAAAAATTTCATTGCTAGTGCGTAAAGAGAACTCTTTGTAAAGCTTATAACAAAGCTATAAATTGATAAATTTATAACTCTAAACACAAACATGAAGGATGGAGGAATTACTAAATTATAAAAATATAAATAAAAATTATTTTATTAATTTATAAAAAGAGAGAGTTAATATTTACCATAAGAAAAAAATATGATTGTAAATTTAATAATTTTAAATTAGCAAAAGCTTAGACTAATAATTCTTGAGAGTCAAAAGAAAAAAAATTCTTAATAGCGAAAAACAATTAAAACTTGATAGTTAAAAACAATTAAAACTAAACATATATATAGTGGTATAGTCAAATAAATTCCAAATTAATATTAATATATTAAAAATAATAAATTAAAATAGGATTAGATTAAATTTTTCAATAGAATTTAGATTTAAATAGGAATAAATATACCAATAAAATTAAAAGTTTTCTAATGGCTTAATCACCAAAAAAATCCAAACTTATGATGAGTTTTTTTTTTTTTTTTTTTTAAATTTGGCCAATATTTTTAATAACTTATTTTTCTTTGTTAATTATAGCCTCCATCTAAAGTCTGTTAATATTTGCTGATGTGTCCATTAATGGGGTTCAATTTTTTTCAGATCACGTCCATGTGAACATGCCACGTAAGAAAGCTAACTTGAACATAAAAAACTTAATCACAAAAAAAAGCCTAAACTTATAAGTTTTTTTCAAATTGGCCAATACTTTTGATTTTGCCAATCAACACCCTATATTTATTTTTTTTTGTTAATTGTGGCCTCCGTCTAGAGTCTATTAATATTTGTTTATGTGTCTGTTAATGGGTCAAATTTTTTTTCAAATTATATCTACATGGGCACACCATATAAAAAAATTAACTTGAATATAAAAATACATTAAACGATATCACTTTGCAGTTGGACCCTATATTCAATAGTTTGATATTTTACTTGCTATTTTTTGAGGACAAATAAATGTTAAATATTTTTATATGATATGTAAACCCAGTAGAGGAGTTCTTATCTGTCTAAATATATAGTCATATACGAAAAATGTGATGCCTCAATTTACTTTAAAATTGATGATAAAAAAACCAAAATATTGAAGATAAATCTAACTACAAAACGATGTCGTTTAATATATTTTTATATTTAAGTTAACTTTCTTATTTGGCGAATCCACACGGACATGATCTGAAAAGAATTGGACCCAATTAATAGACACATCGGCAAATATTAACAGATTTTAAACGGAAGTCACAATGACAAAAAAATAAATATAGGGTATTGATAGACAAAATCAAAAGTATTTGTCAAATTTGAAAAAAGAAACTCATAAGTTTCTACTTTTTTGTGATTAAGCTTTTTATATTCAAGTTAGGTTTCTTACGTGGCATGTTCATGTGAATATGATTTGAAAAAAAATCGGACCCCATTAACATATACATCAATAAATATTAACAGACTCTATACGGAGACCACAATTGATAAAGAAAAATAAATACAGGGCATTGATTGATAAAATTAAAAGTATTGGCTAAATTTAAAAAAAAATTATAAGTTCAAAGTTTTTTCAATGATTAAGTTTTTTTCTAATTAATAAATGACTAAATTATCTTTATTGTTAACAATTAAATTGAAAATTCTTTAAAAGTATTTTAGGAACCCAATATTCTCCACTCATATATATATATAGATTATAGATTATAGGTAGACGATTAATAATAATCTTTAACCGAGAGTTACACGTTTTAAATTAATTGAGTAGCGCTCGGTTCTTTTATCAATAGCTACTCTATCATATAAAGAAAATTTAGAAAAAAAAAGAAATCGAATTTTTTAAAACTTGAAGTTTTAGTCCTATCCAATCATAATAGTAATGATGGAAATAGGATTTACGAATCTCTCTTCTAGTCAATAATTACCTAAGTGTAAGTAACAGCTTCGTGGATCCCACTTTTAGTCTTGCCTCTGTCGATTTCCGTATACCGGGATGGTTATACTTCGTACGCCTTTCCTGTTCAATTCCTCGTAACTCTTCATAGAAAAAGGGAAGCTGTCGGTAAAGTTTTTCAACTTCAATTGTGTGTATTGCTAACAGCAGTGGGTGACGTAAATTACAGATTCCAGATTTTACGGGTGATGCTATTTTTCCGTTTCCGGGAAACAACCGGTAGAAACAAACGGGCAAAAGCATTATCATTTCCAACTTGTAACTAACTACTTAACATTAAAGACAAACAAGTGGTTGGTCGAACCTTAACAACTCCGTGTGGTAATAGTGTAGGTGTTGTTACTATGTGCATACCACATGCACACCACCATATCATCACTCTCTTATAATTCCACTTTCCACACGTTATTTGCTTTTATCTTTTATCTCTTTTTGTAACATCTATCATTTGATTAATTGCCTCCGTATATATAACCCACCAAGACCTAGCTACCAACCTACCTCAAAGGGCATCCATGGTTTATCTACCTCAGAGACATATTTTTCTTTGGCTTACAAAAGAAAGCCAAATCATAAACCCTGTAAAGAAGAGCAATTTGGAGGGCCATTCATCGTGAACCTTCCTCCACTTTTTGAGGAATCATTCATCAGTATGAACAGACAAGATTTTAAGGTAAAGTAGAAGGAATTAAAGAATGAATCAGAAAAGAAAATTTTTGCATTCACATTACTGTTCTATGATTTATAATAAATAAATCAATAAATATCCAAAGAAAAAAATTTGCTAGCTAGGGTTTACAATTGCAAGGATTCAAAGTGGGCCAAGAAGGGTTTTGACATTCTCTTTCTCTTCTCTTATATGGTGAGTATGAACTTGGCTTCGCATGCTTGCAAGAAAGAAAGAAAGAATAAGAATATTGGATAGATTGATATCTTTATTTATTTATTTTTTTGGGGAGGAGTGGTGGTCTCCAAATTCCTTATCTTTAAGCCTCAAGGGATAAGATATAGTTTTTTGTTTGTGTTGTATTTATTTATTTTTCTAATTTGCTAAGAAAAGTGACACTTGCAAGTTGCAACCCATGGTTTTGCCTTTCTCACCTGTCAATCAATCCTGAATCTGAAAATTGCATAACCTCCAAGAGTGATCGGAGATACTAGATGCTTCCACTTTTTTTTTTTTTGAATATAAATGGCTTAAAATTACTTTTCCTGGTAAAAGAATTGACATTAATCAATAACTTTTACTTAAGTGATAGTCTTAAATTTGTCTCTAATATTGTAAAATTATAAATTTAAATTTCAGTCCAAATTAATTGAAAAAAAAAAAAAAAAAAAGATGCTCAAGGACACTGATTTTTCTTGAATCATTCAACCTGTGTGGGTTCCATAAAGGAGGAATCCACCCATGTGATGGTCTTACAGGCAGAACGTGGATGCATCTAGAGAGAAGCATCTCTACTGTACAATTTTTTTGGACCTACGCTAATTGGGACCGATGAAACCTTCATGTACAAATTACCCATACATAAGAAAAGCAAATATAATTCATAATTTATCTATGGTTTGATCTGGATTTGGTTGGTTTGAATTTGTTTTGGACCAGCTATGGTTTCTGCCGGTTCTAGCACAATTTTTTATTTTGAAGTCCTTTTTTTACGTTATTTTTAATTCTTTTTTATTCAAAACCAGCCAATTCTGATTTGCTTTAGGAAACTAATTCTGGCCCGTTTACCATTTTTTGCCGGTTTTGTTTCAAAATTTGTGATCGGGTTCCAGAACCGGCCACCTCAAACTGATTTCGGTTTGGTTTTCCATTCAAAACCCGCCGCCTGAACCCTTAAGTCAAGGTATTAATGTGCAATTACGTACCTTTAGCGGGTTCACGTGGATTGACATTTGACAGGACAATATATACATTTTGATTGGCAATTTGGAGGACTAAATTGAAAAGTAGATAAGTTGGCTATTATCCAAATCAACAGTTGCAACGTGTTTCTGGACTGCTGCTGTTTGTTTTTGTTTCACATTTAATTGCTGCCATGGCTTAAACGTTTAAAGTAAATTATTGAAAAACATTAATTGAATTCAATTGACCACCCATCTTGAATTTTTTTTACTCCATTTTGGAAGCATTTGGTACTGGCTGCCCCCATAAATTTATTAATGCTTTGACAAGAATCTCTTTGTACTATTACGGTAAATTGATAATTTTCTAACGTTATATTGTTTCCATTAGCTGTTTGATTTTGAATTAAAAGTCTCTTATGAGAAGAAATTTGCAAATCTCGTCCAACCATGAATCGTTTATGAGCAGTGAGAACAAGCATTTAATACTTAAAACTTTCAATCTTTTATTTAAATAATAAATCTAATGGTCCGAATAAGATTCAAATTTAACGGTTGATAATTTAAAATCATATCTAAAACATTGAAAATTGGATTTTATAGTTTCTAGCAATTGGTCCCCTGCCCATTATTCACTGAACCATTAGTACGAATAAAAGCAAACACTATCATATTTTACACACACTAAAAAAGACCAGAGAGTACATTGATATATTAAAAGAGAGGATGATTAATTACACTGACCTGAACTTACAAACACTCCCATGGTCAAGCAAGGAAAAAAAGTACCAGCAAGACCAAAGTAGCGAGACCAACTACTCCATACTTATATACCTAGAACTAGAACTGACCCCCTAAGTGCAGCTCTGCAAATGCCAAAAACTTCATCGCAGAAGCTACCTAAGACACCAAAATAAACCTGAAACAAAAATTAAAAAAAAAAAAAAAAGAAAATACATTGATAATTGAAATTTAAAGAGCTGCCCAATCAATCTCCACCGAGGGGTATTTCTCCAAACCAAAATTCTCAGTCTCATCCCATTGTGAAGAATCAGAGAAATCCAAGAAAGAAATCTCTGACTGAGGTGAAGAAGAACCAGCCAATGATTCATCAGATGAAGCTGCTGCTGATGAAATCTCCACCCTACAGTCCTCAGCTCCAAGATTCTCAAATTCCCTCTTCAATTCACCTTTCAAAGAGTAATCCTCTTCCTTTATAGCCTGTATTGGAGCTGAAAGATTGGTCTTTGAATCAGAAACAGAACTTGACTCTCTTGTTTTCCCCTGTTTTTGTGAGGTAGCCAAGCTCTGACAAATCGCTTGCAGCTTAGCATCAACAGAGGCATGGAGGGGCTTATAATCGCCAAAGTCCCCCTGGTGGCGAAGATGAGGAAAATTAAGCCTGGCAAATTCTCCTCTCAGCTTATAAGCAGCCTTGTCATAAGCCAACGCAGCTTCCTCGGCTGTGTCAAAAGTGCCAAGCCATAGTCTTGTTCTGTTTTTGGGGAGTCTAATTTCAGCAACCCACTTGCCCCAATGTCTTTGCCTTACTCCTCTGTAAAGTTTTGTCGGTTTTGTAGGAGAGGCAGATTGTTTCATTGAAACAGGCTTTGGAGCCAAGTAGCTGAGTCTTTGGTTATGAAGTAAGTGTGAATTTGAAGAAAGATTAGGAATTTGCTGTTGTTGGAAGTGAATTTGGGCTTGGATTTGGAGAATCTGAGATGGGGTAAGATGATTAAGCCCTATTGAACCCGTTTGCTCAAAACCCATTTGGTTATAACTAGAAAACCCTTGGGAAAACATTTGGATACTAGATGGGGAGCAAGCTTCAGGGTAAAAATTGGGCTGTGAAGGAGAAATAGGAGAGTCATAAGAACAAGATGGGAAGGGTGGAGGAAAAAGAGGAATAGAAGAAGGAGAAGTTGGTGAAGCACTTTTCATAAAAGGTTCAAGCGCTTTCATTAATTCTTCTCTACATGGATCCATAACAGAGAAAACTGGTGCTGTTTTGCTATTATAGATATCTATAGCTGCTGCCATATTTCTCAGTTCAAATATTAAAAAAACAAAAGCAAATATCTTGAAAAATAACCTGTTACTTAACAAAATTCAAGAACAGGCACTATTATATAAACAAAAAAAAAAAACCAAGAAAAACCAAAACCCAGATAAAAATAAATTTGAGTTTTTTTTTTTTGCACAGACCAACCTTGAGGGACCAAAAATCAACCCTTCAAGTTTGACAAAACTAAAAAAAAAATATACAAGAAATTAACTAAATTAATCCTGGATCTCTATTCTGAATCACCTGGCTTTCAAGATTTCAATATGTTTAACCCACGAAGAAAACAGAGGTTTGAAAGACAGACGATTGACAGAATGGGATACAGAGAAGCGGGGAATTACAGAGGGGGAAAGAAAACTCTATTTTATCAAACACAATTGCAGAGAAAAGAGAGCGATTTTTCTCTCTAAACACTCTTTTTTTCCCTAACTTCGGAGATTTCGCACTTTGCATTTCTACGCTTCTCCTCTGCCGCTTCTTATATAATCTCCAGCCGCTAGTTTTTCACTCTCTAAACATTTACCTTTATTTTTTAAATGTTTTTTTTAATTATTTTCGTCAACTTCAAAACTGCCTTTATTCGATGTAAGGTAACCAATGGAGAATTGCCACGTATGCACCCGTTGCACGTGGTGACCGGCAGGTGTCCGTTAATAAGCGGTGGCTTTACACATCTCGGAAGAGTATTTGTTGACGATTTAGTTGACTATAAATGGGCTCCCAGCTATCTGCTTTTGGAATTTAATGCAGTTTTTGTCTTTACTATTGTTGCGGCACGCTACTATTCTGCCACGTCAATTTTATTTAATTTGTTTGGTCAGTGATTCTATTTCTATATTTTGTAATGTTCGGTACAACAACATGGAAACCTTGGAGGGGTCATCACTCATCATCGTAAAAGCTTCAACCATTATGATTAATTTCATTAACAAAGGTGTTATTATCACCAATTGATGGGTCGAATAAGAACATAATAAATTGCATTTTCAATAAATGTTACCTACAATCAATTTTTTAAGGAGGAAAAATACTATTTTAAGCCTAATTCAGTATTTGAATTCTTGGTAATAGTATGAAGAATAAAATTATAGAAACATGAAATCTATATAATATATAAATTGAGTATTTATTCTTTTTGCATTTGTTTTTTTTTTATTAGATAAGTGTATAATTTGTAAAGAATTTTTCAACAAACAATGGTTCATTTGTAGAGTCTTACAGTGCTTGATATAAAGTTCAAAGCATCATTCTTATCCGAACAGACACATTGTAACCTTAATCTAGGAGTAATCAAATTATTTAATTTAGTAATAATTATTTAATCCATCTTTTATTGATTAATTAAATATTAATTACATGGAGAGAGAGAGAGAGAGGCATTGTGGAGAAAATAAGGTGGGTTTGGGTTTGCGTGCTAAAGTTGAAAATTTGTTGCTAAGCTAAAAAACAATTATTGAAAGAAAAAAAAAAAAAATGAAAGAGACAGACAAAATAACATAAGCATTAACCATGATTAGTTTAGGATCTAACCAAGGGTTTGGAGTTGGGTAGGGAGGGATAATCATGTGACCGCTGACAACGAATGTGAGCCGGACAAATTATCGTAAATTGCGGCGCAACGGTCCTAAACGCAGAGAGGGACATTTTGATTCTCAATTTCTGTGACGACCCAATTTCGCTCCACGAGACCACATCTATTCTTAACTTCTACTTAGTTTTAACCATTCACATTTGAATCCAAATCGGATTCAGATTTTCTTTTTTTGGTAGAAAAAACGAATTCAGATTTGAAACGTTAGAATTCGAACTTAAATTATATTTTGGAAGAAGAGAAAGAAAACAAGAGAAAAAAGGATTGTATTATTTTTTTTCCTTAATTATTTTTCATACCATGTATAAATTGAAGGAAAACAAAGTAAGAAAAATCCAAGTATTTTTCCTTAATTATACTAATGGTCATTGGAAAATCAACATTGATGATCATCCATCGTTAGCCACCGTTGTAATTTACAAGCAAGTACCAAAAATTTATCATTTTTATGCATAATATTTATTTAAAAAAAAAAAAAAAACGCGTTTGACGTTAAAATACTGATGCATAGTTTTTAGTTATAGATAGTGGCGTTTTAAGTCAAAGCGTGGAGACGTGCAAAAAGCTAAGCGTTAAAGTAGCGTAAGAAGGAAGCCAAAGGATCCATTTTGGTTCGTTCATGATGTGGGACCCAAAATAATAGAAAGCGAAAGCGATTATGGCCCTACGTTGACGCTCTTACACGTCATATCCAACGTGGACTTCACTTATAAGGCAAGCAAAGCACCATCCTCACAAAAATACTTTTGTCTAATTTTTAGTGTACGTACGTTGTTACAAACACCCCAATTTGTAGTCTTATTCCATTCCAACGCGGCAGTGGCTGCTCTTGACTTGACTTGTCTGAGACTGCTCCCTCTCTTTTCTCTCTCTTCCTATGAATAAAAAAATTAAAATAATAAAAACCTTTTTTTTTTTTTTTTATTGGATACCGTATGTGCGAGGCTATCTCATAGTTTCTGCACTCAAAATTCCAATAATTTAAGCAAATAGCATGGTCTTAAAATTTGCTTGTTTACCAAAAAATGCCCAAAAACATTAGGATAACACTTAAAGCTCTATACAAACAAATAGTCCAAAAGTAAATTGCAAGGTACTAATAATAATTCACCAAATACCCCATTAGATATTAAAATTAATTAATTGGCGTAATTTGGAATAAAAAATTAGGTGAGAATAAACTTAAATTAATGGTTGAGATAGGGAAGTTGAAGAAGACGACGGACAGAGAGTGAAGACAAATGGGGTTTTGAGAGAGCAGAAGGAAAACGCCTTTTCTCTTGTTGTGTTGGTGACTTTTGATCTGCCTCAGAATGTAATCTAGCCCTTCCATGTCTCATCGGTTGCGGCCTTCCTCATCCTATTTTTGTTCAATATTAATATCATTTTTATAAAAATTATTTTATATGATGCATGTGATATTATGGCCATGTGTGTGTGTCGATCCATATTCCATCTCATTGTTTTTCCATTTCCATCACTGCCTAACAGAATTAGTCTTCCTCACAAACGATAAAATAAAATAAAATGATCTAATCCAAGAATTATTCTATTGGCAACTTCTATACACATCCCTAACAAAGAGATGAGAGCAGCCACTAATCTTTATTCTCGCAACACTACTGAAACCAAACCAAATAAAATAAAATATCATATCATGTCATTGACTCCCTTTTATATGGAGTATATATAAATGCTATTATCACAATTCCAAAAGAAACGATTATTTAAACAGTTGACTCTAAATTGTCAATCTCAGTGCATCTCAAATAATGTCCAACATCCTAGCAATAATGGAGAAGAATAATCAAATTGGTTGAAACGTGGCAACCCTTAGTGCACATCCATGGTAGCAAATGAATGATAGGATTTTAGATTCAGAGAAGTCATTGCAGAATGCATATATATATATATATATATATATATAGTTATTGACAGAACAGTAGGATTTAGTTATTGACAGCTCTAATACCTAAAGCCTTTTGACCTTGTCCTTGAGAATGATCCCTAGCTAGAGATAAACACAGAAATAATGCAAAGTCAAGCAGCTTTGATTACTTCCATTATATAGAATCAAAATGTATAGCACTAACAAACTTGCAGCCATAACCATTGGGCTAGATAGCTTAATGGTTGAATTCCATGATATAAACACAAAAGATATGCATGCACGTCTATAATGAGAATATATAATGAAAGCTTGTTTTTTGAAAAAAAAAGAAAAAAAAGCAAATTTCTTTACGATAGCACTATTATTAGTAAGGATGCAAGTATTCGTAAATTTTGAATTACTTATTACCCAAATTAATTTAGAATTTTACTATCTATATACCCTCTATAAATGAAAAGGAAAATGTTGCTTTAAAGTAGATTTATTTATTGTAACCAAAAAAAGAAAAAAGATTTATAGATTTAACCTTCGAGTAACTAATAGAATGAGAAAATGAAGGAAAATGGAATTAAAATGCAAACAATTTTATTTCTAAAATTGAGGATTTTTATTTTTTTTAGATCTTTTTTTTTATGTCTTATTTAAATCTTAAATAGTTTGTCATTTCAAAGATTAGACTAAATTTATAGAGTTAAAACTTCGATCCGAATTAATCCAAAAATTCATAAAAACTACCGTTTATACAAATTTTAAAGAAAATTTATGACATGTAAAAAAAAAAAGAATATAAAAAAAGTAGGAAAGCGTGCTTAATTAAATATACCAAAAAATAGCATAACAAACCATTATTGTTGACAAAATACATAATTTAAGTACCTTCATCAGGATGAAGGTCATGCTTACACCCAATTGGAATTCTAGATTTTCCAAATTCAAGGGCAGTTTTGGCAGGCTTGATAAGAAATTTGCTATTGTTTTACACAGGGAAAAAAAAAAAAAACAATAAAATGAACTGTAGATGACATAATTAGACCAACTTCAATGCAAAGAAAATCACAGCACAACAAAAACAAATGAATTGGCACCCCATTTTTCAGGTTAGCTCTCCAAGATTGAAAAACTAAACCATTGTAAAAAATTCAATATAGCAACAGGCAGATGATGTCTACTCTTATTATCCTACTTATCAAAAACAGATTTCTCATGATAAATTTAATCTATCTTGCAAAATTAACTCACAAAAAAAGTTTTAGATACTTATCTACTATGCAGGTTGAAATGATCAAAAACCAAAAGGACATATAATCTAGACATCCTAAAGAACCTCATATATGATTGACCTGCATACTATCCAAAAAAATATACTTCCCTTTCCTAGAAAGGCCCCAATTCATGTCAATGTCTTACTAAATGATCTGTCTACCAGCAATATTATAATGATCTGTCTACCAAGTTTGTCCACAATCCAAATAGAAGAGGGAATCGTGCCAAAAGAAAACTTGCCAAAAAACTAATTCATTGGTAATAATTCTATCTGAACCCAAATTCATACAGAAAAGAAAAGGCTTGACGTTTACATGTAGCCTAGCGCCAAAAGACGTTCTTTTTGGATCACAATTTTAAACTGAATCAAACTATCATGGACCGTCCACGATAATAGTTTTGCATGTACTTGGCCTCGTTAAGCAGACAATGCAAACCATCATAAGCAATAAGGGAGTA
Organism: Jatropha podagrica; assembly: GCA_947857235.1. Taxonomy (NCBI): domain Eukaryota; kingdom Viridiplantae; phylum Streptophyta; class Magnoliopsida; order Malpighiales; family Euphorbiaceae; genus Jatropha; species Jatropha podagrica. The sequence goes on from CANUEP010232434.1 coordinate 184,988, forward strand.
TGGAACACCAATCAATCTGATAGAACTAAAACAGACTGGACCATCTTCAGTACTATGTAAACCTGAACATTGAAAGGGGCTTTAACAACCCCTACCCCCCCAAAGTCCAACCGGCAATAGGCAAACGAAAAGTAGATAGTAAAAAAGAAAGTTTAATCAACCATCACAAAGAGAGGTTAGTAGAAAACCATAAATTTCATGTTGTATATGGAAAATTTCACTCATACAGATCGTAACTGCAAGAATAGATATTACACGTGGCGCGCAGTAGAAGCCAGCTACCATGACAATAATAGGAATTACAAGGAACTCTCTCAACAACAATACAAGGCACATATGCAAACACACAAACACTCGTGTGTCTATGCACATGCACAAGTTTTTACAATTGATGGGACAAGAAAGTCTTACGATCATCAGAGGAACGAATATTACTGCAAATTGTCAGAAGGCATCCCAGTGTACCTCTCTAGATCCATCTTGCGATTTTCTCTCAAATCTTTCAGTGCAATTAATTTAGCTTGCTGCAAGAGGAGATTTAACAATATTAGAACAGAAAACTTATGATAGACTCACAGTTCAAAGAAGAGCAAATACTCTTTATAACCTACCCTGATAATAATAAGTTGCAAGTGCTATCAAGAAACACTGATTATAACCCTCAACGAGGGACGAGGGACTCACAAGATAAATTGTTTTCAACAAATTCTCATGGCCAGCTAGGACTGTTCGTGGGCTGGTTTCAATTTGAATATAATAATTGAATCAAATTTAAAGTGACAGTTTCAGAAAAATTAAAACCAAACTAAACCATAAAAAATTTCAAATCAATTCAAATCTTTTAATAGCTGTTTTGTTCAGTTTAGGCAGTTTGAAAAAAAAAATTAAATTTTTTAATTTATCTAGTTAATAAGAAAAAAAATAAACATTATACAAAATACGAAAAATAAATTCATAAAAATTATGCTATAAATTACACATAATTTTGAATAGCAATCAAAATTTTTAAATTAATTTTTGAATATATATTTTGTTTTGCTATAGTATGAAAAATGTTATATTGAGTAACATAATAATCAAGCAATTTGCAAATTTAGAATTTAAATTTTGATTTGATTACATTTATTACAAAAAATAAAAAAAAAATTATAGTTTTATTTACATATAAACTATGTTCGACTATAGTTTTTTGAATAGCCTTTAGAATTTTAACTAATCAAAACATTGAATGCTGCTTAAAAATTATTCAGTAATATAATGTTTTAATTAATTTTTAGAAATTAGGATAACTTTTTATGAAAAATTAACTTATATAACATTTAACTTTTAACATTTTTATAAAATATTACTCAAACAGCTAACAGCTAAACGCCATTAAAACAATTAACAACTATCAAAACAACTAATTTTGCCGAACAGATCTATAGTTTGTACATATATATCAATCTAATTTTATATGAATCTTTAATATTTTGAATATTTTATAAATAATTGTATAATTTATATAATTAATAAGAAAATATTATTCAATTTATTATCCAATATAAATTAATCAATACAAATGAAATTTTCATTCAAACAAATTGAATTGAATTTAAAAGTTCAAACATATATATATATATATATAGCGATTTGATTCCGTTTGAACAGTTTTCAAGCAAAAACCGTAAACTGAACCAAGCTCAATTTTTGAATTTAACAAAATCAAACCAAATCATCAATCTTTTAAAACCGCGGTTTTGGATCAATTTGGGTTGGTTTGAATCGGTTTAGGCAGTTTAATGACCCCCTTTAGCCAGCAATAGGATTAAAAGGTGAACAAAAAATCTTTTCGTCAATGAAGATCTGAAGTCAAATTAAATTTTGCATGATGATGAGTACAATCAACCGAAAGAGCAGAAATTTCACTCACAAGTTGATCGCTTTCATTAACAATTATGTCCTCCATGTGTTGAAAGAGAGATCTCCACTGAGCGGAGAGATCCGACTCTAATTTTGAGGATTTGTTGGAGTTTCCTTGGCTATGAATGTCAGTCTGATTTCCCCTGCCATATTTATTAACCAAGATGCTTGCTTCTTTCTGACTCTTCTTTAATGCTAGGAGGAAAAAGAAACAACATTATACCAACGACCATAATAGCTTCATAACAATTGACATAGTACCTGTAAGTCTGAAAAAACCGTTAAAGCAACTTAAAAGCTTACCGGCTATTTGTCCTTTGATGTCCTGGTATTGGAGGTCTGACAAAATATAGGCAGCTGATTGCGAAATTGCAAAACAACAGTATTCCATTTAGACACTATACATGACTTTTTATTCTCAATAACCAACATAACAGAAAACAAACTGCAATCACAAGCAATATTCATAGTTACCTTTTAAGCAAAAAGAACAAGAGCAAGCATTCAGAAAGTCAGCACCCCCACTCAAATTAGCATGACCATCACCCTGAAGTTCTGCGCATCTAACCAAACCCAGTGACTTGGGCAAACTTGACCACTCAACAGACCCATTTTTGCGACCGGCCAATTCACTGACACCAAGATCCTTGTCAACGCTTGTGCCAACATCATCTACCAGTTTGCTTTGCTTAACATCGGAATTGAGTCTACCTTCATCATCACTGTCTTTCTTGGATGACGAAGAGTTTGTGGGCATTGAACCACTAGATGCACAACTATCTCTTGATGCATCCAGAACTTCCCTAACACTCTTAACAATATTGACAGTACCGTCTAACAAATTAGATGTTTCCTTATTTTCATTAGGATTATGTGAAATAATGGTAACAGTATTATCCTGAGAAGTATCGATATCACTATCAGTAGGAGATGATACACAGGGTTGCTTAGCTTCTGTAAGCAAATCCTTCTCATTACTAGTATCAACTCCAAATTTGGTTTTACATTTGTGCTTAACAGAACTTTCAACTCCTAAACATACTCTTTTAACAAAGCATGAATCCCCATCTTCATAGACTATCTTTTTACCACACCCATCTCCGGATTTAAGCCCTGAACCACCCAAAATCGACGAAAACTCTCTTTTTTCGGGCCTATTTGTTAGATCTCTCAAAACAGCACGCGTTTTCGAGACCTCTTCGGTGAAATTATCTCCAGTCATCATTAAGCAAAAAGCAAGAAAAAAGACCCTACAAAGTAAACAACTTCAAAATTACCACAAAACTAGAAACCCAATTCAACAGATAAAAATCCCACTTCAACCAATTTGGAATCTCAAGATAAAGAAACAAAATTTGGGTTAAACCCAACGGTCCTCAAACCTGGAAACCACAAAATATAATTTAAAAAATGCGAAAGCACAAGAAAAACATAAAATGAGCTCTCAAAACAGCACGCGTTTTGGAGACCTCTTCGGTGAAATTATCTCCAGTCATCACTAGGCAAAAAGCAAGAAAAAAGATCCTACAAATTAAACAACTTCAAAATTACCACAAAACTAGAAACCCAATTCAACAGATAAAAATCCCACTTCAACCAATTTGGAATCTCAAGATAAAGAAACAAAATTTGGGTTAAACCCAACGGTTCTCGAACCTGGAAACCACAAAATATAATTTAAAAAATGCAGAAGTACAAGAAAAACATAAAATGAGCTTCACTTATTATCGAAACGGATCTATACAACAAAAGTACGTTGCAGAGTAGCAAGATTTTGAAAGTACATAGGAGGCATGCAGTTAAATCCCTAGAATCCATGAAGTACGAAAATTTGATGTGAATGACAAGAATTTGATAGGGTTATTGAAGATACTGACCTTGTAAGAGGGATTATTGAGTCTTCGATAAAGTATATGATTATGATCAGCCAATTTTGAAGATTTGATATGGGATTTTAGAAAAAACGCACCCAAAATTCCAAATCTTGTAGAGGCGGGAACCAGATGTGACCACGGGTCCTGACCCGCGTTTTTGAATTATTTCAATTTTGGACTAAGGAGCGCGGGCACTCATTTTTCCGTCCTACGTGGAATCAAAGACTTCTCTCTTTTTTTTTTTTTTTTTTTTTTTTTTGAAAAAATTATTATTCAGTACCTAACATTTGGCCAAATTAGCTAATTTATCCTTATATTTTTATAAAATTAATTAGTAATTTCTAAGATTTACCTCTGTTAGACTGTTTGGTTCTTTCATCCCTTTTTTTCAATTTTGCCATCAAAGTCATTAGAAAAGACAAAAATACCCTAACGGAAAAGATTATATTAATCTAGGTTAACTCTTCCTTAATCCTTTTTCACTCTCTCTCCTTTACAATACCTCGACCCTGACTATCTTGCTTCCGACGATTTGAGCACAAAGGGCATTGAGAGAAAAGGAATGGAGGGTATGGCTCTAATGAGAAGATAGTAGCAAAAAGGTGATGAATTAGCATAGCATTGAATACTAAGACTGCATGATGCAATAAATAAGTGGGTGATTTAGAAGTAGCAGTGACATTAAGGGAGAGGAGAATCTTGCCAAAATTTTCTGAGAAGAAGAATTAAGAGAGAGGAAACATAGAAGAAACGTACCTAGAAAAAACACAGTGCCAATACTTGAGAGAGATGTTAGTTCTTCCCAAAGATTTGCATCTGGCGTTGATGACTCTCGATTATGAAATGACATTTGAAGTCATTCTCATCGCGACATTACTTCCAGCATATTTGACAGTAGCATTAGAGCTTTGGAGACCTTTCGCTTTGATTCTATTAACAATTGCTTTTACCGTGAAAAATTGTTCTTGCCCATTTAGGTTTAATAATTCAAGGAGAGGGAATTTAATTTAACCAGGTGGAATCAAACAAAAAAAAAAGGATTTTTATTGGGAAGGAGGAGGAAGTGGAATTAGGGATTCAATAATTTGGCTTTTGAGTATGCTGGGGTTTAAAATAACTTAAATTCTTAAACCTTTATCTTCAATTCCTTTCAAATTACAATACAATTGGTTTTGAGGTTGGTGGGGCATAAACAAGCTATCAACTGAGTGGTTCTATTGTAACACGCAGTAATTTTTTATGATTTGCGATCATCGAGTTGGTCTGCTAGTTGATTTGGAAGTGATAAAAAATCTCGCCATTTTACCGGCTAGGTGCATGAGAACCATAGTGGGAAGCAACTAATAATGAAAGAGATAATGGAAGAAATACTTAGCCATGTTAATTTAGTGTTTTCCATATTAAAGTTAGGATAGTTTTATTTTTTTTAGTGATTTTATCGGCAAAATTGAAAGAACAAAAAAGTGAATGAAAGGACCAATAGTCTAACAAAATTAAATTTGAAGGACTACTAATTAATATTATAAAAATGCAAGACTGAGTTAGTTAATTTGGTCAAACATGAAGGACTGAATAATAATTTTCTCTTTTTTTCTTCCTTTTTAATTACTGTAATTAATAAACATATTATAGTATTGTTCTCACTTTATATTTTTTTTTTTCATCAAGAATGTTCTCTTTTTAATAAATACTTAATTTCTATTCATTTAGCCTATAAACCGGGTTGAAGAAATTAAATAATTCAACGAGTTTAACACTAAATTATGCAATTAAATAAAGTTTTTTTATTCTCTAAAAAAAGTTTCTTTTTTAAACCTTATTTCTTTCCCTTTTAAAAAACAGAGTATTTTTAAAGGATGAATTGATTCGTGGAATTTCTAAGAAAAATAATTTGGAAACATAAAATTACAATATTTGATTTGATCTATAGAGATTAGTCTAAAATTAAATTCATAAAAATGTGGTCTTATTCCTGCTTTTGCAATATTTCTAATTTCAAAGAGTTGGAAAATTGAAGCAGGAATAATTATATATTTAGTATCTGAATTTATTAAATTTTCTATTTAATATATATTTTATCAAATTCTATTTTAGTATCTGAATTATATATTTTCTATTTTTTATCAACTATATTTCTATTACATACGAATGTTGTAATGTGACTAAATCGAGACGTGAATAAAAATATCCATATATTAATATTAGCAAGATTATGATGATGAAAATACTGAAATTATAATAAATAAACAAGTTTCGATGAGAAAAATGAAACAATTTACTTTCCGTGGTAGAAGCAATTTACTTTTCAAAAATTTATTATTTTGTGTCAATTAAATAAGTCCATAATATCTATTTTCTGAAAACTATAAATTCCCCTCTCTTTTTATCTCCTACTGAACGAGGCTTTAGTCGTAGTTTAAACTTTAAGACAATACACAATATCTCCTTAAAAAAAAAAAAAAAAAAAAACCATTACCCAGAGCATCAAACTTACAAGTCGGTGTTAACATTTTTGGAAGCTTCTAAATTCCACGTAAGTAACAGTTGGTCAAATATCGTTATCCACTTCTTCCCTTATCCTCAGAGACGCAGTCGCAGTTTCGTTTTACTACTATTTTATTTTCCTATTGACATTAATATTCAGACATACCTTCTTTATATACTTTTAATTCACGCACACCAAAGCCAATTTTTTACATATCATATTTACAAAAAAATTAATTATCTTATAATATCACAATTTAAATAATAAAGCTAGATTATAATTATTTTAATGAATAACTAGTCTTTAACAAAGAAATATTCAATTAAAAATTACAGTTTTAGAATATAGTATAGTTCTCTTTCAGAAAAAAAAACAAGGATGTAATTGAAAATGTTTTGACAGAATGAAAATGTTAACTTAAACTATTGATTCCTTAGAAATTGAAAAATTAGGAACCAAATAATATTTTTTTTTTAGATTATTCAAAATCTTTATTTTGAATATTTATATTAAAAATTTTGATAACTTTATTGAAATTATAATAATTTGTAAGAAGTATAATAAGAAAGTAAATAACCATTCTTAGAAATTATATTTAAAATATCTTTTCAACATTTTACGGTTCCTTCTTCCCCTTCGCTTCTCAATAAATAATTCTCCTGAATCAGGAATAAATAAATACTATTAGATAGAAAAAGAAATAATAAGAACATATCTTAACGACGTTGGAGTGCGCGCCATTATTAACTGCCAAGCTTCTATTCAATCAATAAAATCCACGCGTTAATCCTAACAACCACCACGTCAGGGTCTGCATCTTATAAAATATAAATAGGGAAGAGAAACTTTCCCACTCAACTACTCAAACCATCTTTCTTCTTTCTTTCTTTCTTTCTTTTACCCATTTCTTCCTCTTCTCTCTGAATTAAACTTTCTGTTTCTGTAGCCTATCAAAGAAACCTAAAAAATCATTCATTTAAATGGAGCCAAAAAACCCTAATCCAGCAGCGGAGGATGACACCCAGATCGTTGTTTCTCGGCGCATCCAAAGGTTGTCCTTTCACCTCACCCCAATAAATCACTCTGTCTATGGTTCCAACCAGCTTGGTATAATGGAGTGCGCCAAAGCAGCGAAATTAGTGGTGAATACTGATAAACTGTCGCTGTACATGAGAGGGAAACACAGGGAGATACAGGAGAAGGTGTTTGCTTACTTTAATTCAAGGCCGGAGTTGCAGACCCCAGTAGAGATAGCTAAAGATGACTATAGAGAGCTTTGTTGGAGACAGCTACTGGGTTTGGTTAGAGAGGCTGGAATTAGGCCTTTTAGATATGTAGCAGATGATCCTGCTAAGTACTTTGCCATTCTTGAGGCGGTTGGTAGTGTGGATATGTCGCTTGGAATCAAAATGGGTGTCCAGTACAGGTTAGCTTTTATTATATTTGAACTTTAATTTCTCAATTTATTTTTAAAGTTGAATAGGGAAATTGAATATGGTTCTGCGGATGCGGTGATAGTGGTCAGTTGATATGGGTTTTAGATTATTTTTAAATATATATCCCTAGAAAACGATTCGTCAATTATTCTTTAGATTATTTGTCTTTGCTGTTGCTCGTAAAAGTCTTCCTATTATACTTGATTTTAGATTGATAATCTCTGCACGGTAACTGTTACAAGCTTTCAACTCTAGTATTAATGTCTCTTCCTATTTGTTTTAAAGAACTCCATGCTTCTCTATATAGAGCTGCTGTGCTTGATAAAAGAAATTGGATATAAGAACAAGTAAAAGTCTTGCCAAGGTCAACATCAATAACAGTGGCCATGGGATCCCGGCGGAAGCCATGGCCCCCCAGCTACGTGCAATTCTTCTTGATGCATGGGCATGTTTAGATGGTTTATTCTAGGCATTTAGCATGGTCACCCTCTTTCAAAGTATTTCTCTCTCTTTTTTAAGATTACTTACGGGTGCATGGTTAAAGTGAGTTGTTTACTTTAATACATTAGAGAATCCCCAAGCATTTTAGAGTATTAGTATCTATAGTAAAGAACCTGTTGGACTGGAGTTGGGATTCACTGGTCGAACATATTCAGAAAAGTGAATGTGTATGCTGATTAGTTGCCTGCTTGGCTTGGCTAAGTTAGCTTTCTTTCTTCCCTTGGGACAGTCATTTTTCTCCTTGTTTCCTATAATAGGCCTTTCCAGTTTGTTTTTTGCGGATTGTTTTACAAGAAATGTGGTTCCGATTCTGTAATTTATTTTCTTGGTCTTTTATCTTACAAAATGAAAAGAATGATGGTATCTATGATTAATTTTCTGCTATATGTCTTGGCGAAATTTCTCTCACCTATCAAATTACCATTTAAAAATAAGCCATTGAAGATATATGCTTAGTGAAATAAATTAAATCCTATTAGTGTTTCAATAAGTGGAAAGTATATATGAAATTACTTAATTGTTTAAATACGTTTTAATATTTCATTATATGTATTAAAATGCTCATTTCATTATGTAACTTCATGCAAAATGTGTTATATGCATGTGTACTTATTTTACACTAAAATCTGTTATTATATCTTAAATTGTTTTTCCATCCCCCCTTAAAAATCTTTTTTGCTCCACTGGCCAAACAAATCCTGCCATGTTGTCCTTCATCCATAAATTGAAGTGTAATTGAAGGGAAAAAGATTATGGAAAGAAGAGGTGGAACTAATGAGAAAGACATTCAAATTATGTAACATGTTTGAAAATATTTTTCTTGATAGCTCCTTTTGGTGCATGAGATCCTCAATACTGACCCCATTAAATGGCAATGTAATTTATGTTCTGTTTGCTTGGTACGCATGATTATCTACACGATTCAATGTTTGCAGATTGTTTCCTGGTTTATTTCTAGGATGTCTCTTTTTGTTACTCCCTCTCCTATTTTTAAAGAATGAGAATCTTCTTTGTCTTTTTGGCATTAGGCAAGTAGCCTTCATCCATCTTGATAACAGGAAGTGGGAAAAATAATATCATGCCTTATTTCTAAGTTCAACATGTCATATTTAAGAATTATCATTACAAGTTAGAAATTTTTTAGATAATCAAGGGTGATATAGTGCCCTCTGTAGTAAGCTTAATCAGTGTACTAGCTTAAGAAATTTTTGAATCTTTGACCCTTTCAGTCAATTTTTCGTATCTCTTGATCCGTGCTTCTTAGGTTTAAATGTAACAAGATGAGAAATTAGTTTTTCACTTGGATTGTTTTGTCCTGTCTTTAATCTTAGCATGTTTTATCATAATTGGTTGGCTAATCATATAGCATCTTTTCTATGTAATGCTGACTTTTAGTATTTGTTTTTGCAGTCTCTGGGGAGGCTCTGTTATCAATTTAGGAACTAAAAAGCATAGGGAAAAGTACTTTGATGGTATTGACAATTTGGAATACCCAGGTTGTTTCGCTATGACAGAGCTACATCATGGTAAGCTCTTCTACCAACATTTAGTTCTCCGATTTTCTACTATGATATTTAATGGGACATATATTACTTTTCCAGTACCATTGTGTATCAGATGCTCATTAACAAAGTGATGTAGAACCCTCAAAATACTACAGTTCAACCAAAAACGCAAATATGCTTTACTATAAACTTAGATTGAAAAATAAATAGAAAATTGCTAAACATTCCCATGAAGTATAAAATTTTTTATGTTTCCTACTACTATCGTTTGCCAACAGAAGCATAATTGTTGTGATATATATTTCTGTCCAAGCCAATTCTGCTTCATAAAGTTTAGCCAACTTCCTCCACTTTTGCTGAACTTCAGCAGGACTGTACCATGAATATTTAATTTTTTCTGAAATGAGAATTGGAGATATATCTTGAAAGGATCAGGTTTTCTTTGGAAACACATTTGTTGCTGCATCGTGTATGACTTCTGAAGAAAAAAAATCCACAAAATTCTGCAAGTCATAGAAGTGGTGTAGTCCTGATACACTACATATAACGCCATTCAACTATTCATTTCATTTTCTCTGGATGAGTATTGCCAGAGGCTTCTGTTTGATTATAGGCATAAATCTTTTGTGTATCTTTTCCTTTAAAGTATGTGTGCATATGCACATCTAAATTTCTTTACAGTCTCTATCATTTGAATTGTACATAGATCTGAACCTAGGTTTCTTTCTACTAGGCACATATAAATTTTAGGTATTTTATTTTATTGGATGTAATTGTGACTTAAAGGCTTCTTAATTAAATGATCTACTTTTATGCTTCAAAGGTTCAAATGTGCAAGGGCTTCAAACCGTTGCAATGTTTGATCCAGTTACAGATGAATTTGTAATCAACACTCCTCATGATGGAGCTCTCAAATGGTGGATTGGCAATGCTGCAGTTCATGGCAAGTTTGCTACTGTTTTTGCCAGGCTGATTTTGCCCACTCATGATTCTAAGGGTGTCTCTGATATGGGTGTCCATGCCTTCATTGTTCCAATAAGGGATATAAAGACTCACCAGACACTTCCAGGAATTGAAATACATGATTGTGGCCACAAGATAGGCCTAAATGGGGTAGACAATGGAGCGTTGAGGTTCAGTTCAGTAAGAATTCCCCGAGATAATCTTCTTAATCGATTTGGAGATGTGTCTCGGGATGGGAAGTACACTAGCAGCCTTCCAACCATAAATAAACGATTTGCAGCTACATTAGGGGAACTTGTTGGTGGAAGGGTTGGCCTTGCATATTCTTCAGTTGCTGTACTCAAGCTTGCTGGGACAATTGCCATCCGATATTCTTTGCTGCGCCAGCAGTTTGGCCCTCCCAAGCAGGCTGAAGTCAGTATTCTTGATTATCAGTCTCAGCAGCACAAGCTCATGCCAATGCTAGCTTCAACTTATGCATTCCATTTTGCCACTATGCATTTGGTAGATAAATATTCAGAGATGAAAAAGACTCATGATGAACAATTAGCTGGAGATGTCCATGCACTTTCAGCTGGCCTTAAGGCATATGTGACATCATATACAGCAAAGTCATTGTCTGTCTGCCGGGAAGCATGTGGAGGACATGGTTATGCTGCTGTCAATCGATTTGGTACCTTGAGAAATGACCATGACATTTTTCAGACATTTGAAGGGGATAACACAGTGCTGCTACAGCAGGTGCACAAACTTTTATCGCATTCTTGTTTGATGGTTTATGATGTGCTAATTTGATGAATGGCATTTGTTGGTTATTTAAGGTTACAGAAAAAGAATATGAACTCTGCATTCTTTTTCTGGATAGTAGCCTTGTGTTTGGATGGAAGGTTTTGTTGTAGGATAGCATGCGAGGTTAATTATTTAGTCTACAGTTGATTTATCTGAACTTCTGAAGCCTAGAATTAGCGAATATTTAGTTGGCCAATTAGGACTTGTAAGGAAATAATAAAACAGAAGGGTAGGCTTTAAACATCTAAATTCATGAGCATCACGTCTAGGATAGAATTACATCTGAAAAATTGAATTTACACTACAAAATATAGGTTTGAATTAACAGATGCTATAGTCTAGTATTGATTTTGTTTGTAAGGTCTGGGAAATATTATTTCTTCTTAATTGTACCTAGGTCTGAAATTTCAGTTGTGACACAGGTAGCAGGTGATCTCTTAAAGCAATACAAGGAGAAGTTCCAAGGTGGGACATTGGCGGTGACATGGAACTATCTGAGAGAATCAATGAATACATACCTATCTCAGCCAAATCCAGTAACTGCACGATGGGAAGGTGAAGATCACTTGAGAGATCCTAAATTCCAGTTGGATGCCTTTAGAGTGAGTGCAGCACTGGTTTTGTGATGTAAAAGCCATAGTTATATATAAAACAATCTACCTGCATGTCTAGCTATTACTGAGTGTTTGTCTTACAGTACCGAACATCTCGACTTCTTCAAAGTGTTGCTGTCCGACTTCGCAAGCACTCTAAAAGTCTTGGTAGCTTTGGTGCTTGGAATCGGTGCTTGAATCACCTTCTTACACTTGCAGAATCTCACATTGAATCTGTGATCCTTGCAAAATTTATTGAAGCTGTGCAGAAGTACTCCCTAAATTCAGCCTCATATAACTTTTTCCATCCTCTTTACATGGTTATTTTCTAATTTCACCTGTTTGATTTACCAGTTGTCCTGATGCAAGCTCTCGAGCTGCTTTGAAACTTGTCTGTGATCTTTATGCCTTGGACCGGATCTGGAATGACATTGGAACGTACCGCAATGTTGACTATGTAGCACCAAACAAAGCTAAGGTATTCAGATGCCAGACAGTATCATGATATTTCCGCATCTTTTAGGCTGTTCATATGAGTTGAAACGAGAAGTTTGAACGATTGTTTTTAGTTAACCATTAATATATCAACGCTGTTAGTTTGTGCTGATGTGATGATGTATAATGCCATATGGCTATTAAAGCTAGTAAACCACATCTATACTTATTATATATATTTTCCCTGGGAATTTATAGTTACAGGAGATGTCTAATAGGGGTTAACTTTCTCATTGTGCAGGCAATCCATAAGCTAACAGAGTACCTTAGTTTCCAAGTGAGGAATATTGCGAGGGAACTTGTTGATGCTTTCGATCTTCCTGATCACGTTACACGAGCTCCAATTGCCATGCAATCTGATGCTTATGCTCAGTACACTCACTATGTTGGATTTTAAAACAGGGATGACAAGTTAAAAATTCTAGTTCCCCAGCTATTGGGAAAAAGTGGTAGGCTTTCTTATTCCTTAGTTTTTGTATTTCTATTGCTCCTTAAAACTCAGTTGAATCAAGGGAAGAATAACATGATAAGAAAATGAAGATATTGTTGTTTCTTTTCCCTTTCAGAATATAGTTGTACAAATTTCTTCTTGTTTGGTATTAATAAATTTCATAAAACTTTATTTAATTCATTTATAAATCCACAATTTTCATGTTTGGATGAATGAATTTTTACTTATAGAGCTTTTTCTTTTTTCTTTTTTGAGAAAAATATGTGATGAGTTTTAAATTTACTAGAATTATATATTTTGAACTAACAAAAGTACAAGTTAATTATACTAACATCAAATGAATTTTGATTTACAATACAATAATAAAAACCCAAAAAAGCTGTAAACATCTATATTTTCTAGCTCGAAAAGCAATACAAAGCTCAAAAAGCTAAAGAATGCTAGTAAGATGCAAAAAAATATTTCTGCAATGCTGCAAAACAAATTCTAACTCTCTTCAAACACTCCTTGAACCGATACTTTCAACATTTACTAGTATCTATTTTGAACTCCAAGTACCAATCATAAGCTGAGTGACAATGCTTTATAATTACATAACAATGCTTGTGATTACATAACCTTTAATATCTAACTGGCCTGCAATTCAAGTATGCCAATCGAGCTGCTTCACTTCTCTGTCTAATGTCCTCGTACATTTTCAGCGAACCCTCAGAAAATTTGTTCAGTCTATCAAGAACCTTTGTCAAACTTGCCTGGATGCATGGCAAGTTTGAAGAGGTCTCATCATTTTTCTCATCATCATCTTTGCCCTCTGATTCTCTATTGTTTGCGTCAACTGATTTCTCCTTTTGTACGTGTTGATTCATTAAATCACACAAGTCAGACAAGAAGGTTTTAATGGCATTGCTAAGTTCCTCAGATGGCAAAGCTTTGATCCCAGCTGACCAATCACGACAGAGAACAAAAATAGATGGCGCCACAGCTCGACGAGGGGAGAATGGTTTCCTGCTCTTGGAACGCTCCTGTGGTTGCAAGATGCAGTGTTGTAGCCAACCATTAAGGGCTTCCACATAGGATGCAAGACTGTTGACCCAGTTCGCAAAGCTTAAGCCAAAACACTCGATCTCGTCCTGAAGCTGAGCCATAATCTGTCTGCGAGTATCACCCTGAGGAGTTCCTGTAGCATTTCTTGAGTGGTATGCCAATGAGATGGTGATATACTGTGAATGATGGCATTCAAGCATGGCCTTCCACATCCTGATCAGCCTACATTCAATACTTTGCAATGAATTAAACAATATAGATAATTCAATACAATCATTCAGATATTTAAAGACAAACAAAGAAATGGAACGAGAACTTACCCTTGAATTAGCTCTAGAAGTTGTGGCTGCAATTCTTCATCTCTCATTTTTTCAATCCTCTTTGAAATAGTATCGACGGAGTGAATTGCCACTATTATCCGTGAATGTAGATCCTTCACAACTGCCCTAGTCTTGTCAATCACTTGGGCACTATGATCCTTGGCGAATTGGTGCCGAAGTTGGTTACATTTCCGATCATACTCCTTCCTGATGAATTCACTAGCCTATAGTACAACCAACTTGTTAATAAGTTTGATTGTTTAAGGATGACAACACTAATATACTTGCATAAAATAACAAGATAGTGGCGAAGTCGACTCCACGTTCAGGGCAAATTTAGCTTTTTCAACTAATATTTTTGCCTATGGCACAACAAGTTCAAGAATGCATCCTAAGAAGCAGTAGTGTAAATAAATTGTCTCTCACTTAAATTTGAATTGCTATATATAATGGTTCTCTATGACCATGTAGGACTTGCACCGAGAGTATGATAGGCTGAAGAAATCCCAGATCAGGTATGTGACACTTGAATAAGTCGCTGCAGCCAAAGGGTCAAAGCAATATACATCAATAATTAGGATTGAAGGGGATTGAGTGTGGTTGGAACAAAAGAAACGTAATTGGATTGGAAAAAAAAAATTCTCTTTACATAACTTGAAGTCTAGCTTCGAACAAGATGCCTTTGCATGTGTATTGGTTGTTTGAAGGATAGCAAAGATACATCAAAGAGTGAAGCACTTAATGTATCATGCATTTAAGGCAGCTTTCATAAACAACATTGCTCAAGGATTTCCTGTGAAACAACTATATATTCTACAAACTTTAAAAATATGCTCACTGCTGCACCTGTATCTATTATAATTTGCCTCAAACATGAAAAAAAATACACTTTAAAGTTTGATCTAAAAGGCGCAATAGATTGCAAATAGAATTCTTAGGTTGATTAGACCCTGATGTTAGAAAAATATGTAGTCTAAGAGCTCTTTGATGAATAAAAAGAGCAATTAATGTATCATGCATTTTCTAATATGTTAGAAAACTATTGGACTCACATCTTAAAAAATGATGCAGTCTAAAATTCTCCTCCAACAAATAAAGAGTTAGCCTATCAGGTAAGTATTGATCATGGTTACCGAATTCCATGGTCTTGATCTGATTCTTTGAGATAATGAACATTATTTACACCTTTGCAGCGACAATCCTTGAGGGATCAACAATTTTTGTCATTTTGCTGCTTTTGGCCAACTAATGGAATATTAGCATCACAACCACACAATAGGTTTTTATTGAGGGGATAATTTGGAACCATCCAAAGTGAAGACACATAGAAAAGTGAGAAAAAGGGAGCAAAAAAGAAGTGATAAATCCAGGGTCATGACTTACAACTGGCAACGAAACTCATTTGACTTGATTAGTGGCATCTGCCAGTCTTCCCCATTATTCACAGCTCTTCTCTCTCATTTGTTGTAAATGGTGGTGTAGAAGTTGAATTTAAGCATATCAAATACGAGTGTGTATCATGGAACCAGACGAGGCTATTTCCAAACTTTAATAGAATGTTTAATTAATTTGAAGAATCAATATATGATACCACTGAGCATCATCATCTGACGTAAGTATTTTGGGTTGCAATAATGAATAACATCACCGATCATGCGAGTAAAAACATTTATGCAACCAAAACTTTCATACAATTCCACATAAAAAAAATTGCCAAATAAATCCAGAGAATCGGTTTAGATCATACAGGAAAAATCTTAATGCACAACAGGATTACAGATATAAACTATTTATAAATGGGGTGGCCTTATTGATTGCTTTAGTTTCTTTCTTGATTTAGTTCATGCACTTGTATATCACTGTACAATATCTATAGTACTTCATCACATTACTCAACAATGTATTGCATATAATGAAGAGCGATGGGATGATGTTGACATTCATGTGCTGTATGCACAAGAACATGTTATTATTCATGTAAGCAACAAGGTCTAAACTAAGTACCTTTACTTCGTCATATAGTTTTCTTTCCCAAGCATACAGCCTATCAAGGGTGGAGGAATGACTTCCAGCAATCATGCAGAATTCCTCAACAAAATCACTACCACTGTCAGATACATCATCTCTTGCAGCTGTGGCAAGTGGATTTCTAGAAGAAGATGACCTTGAAGATGCTGTCCGCTTCCAGGTAATAACCTTAGTAACATGTTCTGCCGGTTCTAAAAGATTGGATAAGATAAAAATATCACGAAAAGACAATAAATAATGCACATTCATAGAAAATAAGAGGAGAAAAAGTTCTACTGTGCATCCCGCTCGTTGAAATCAACTAGTGATTCAGCACTGAGCAGGCACCAGGCATTAAGTGAATCAAGTAGTCCCATAGAAAAAGCAATTGAAATATTTAACTGTTACACAGTGGCAAAATTTATTTTGTTGTGTATGCACCAGACACAACCTAAACTATGGTAACCTTGTTGGCCAGGCTTTATCTTACTGGCCTTTGTTATGGGTTACCAAATGTAACAAGGATGTATTTGGCAAGCCATAATATAATGTAATCAAAAGCGTTTTTATGGTAATTTGATTCCAAAAATGCATTTGATTATGTTACATCACATTCAATTACAATTTATCAAATGTTCCGCAAGTACCAAAATCTGACAAATTCTGTTTAAATTCTTCCAGTTGGCACGTAATTTGCTTGAAGCCAAAGCTTACCATGAGAAACAAGTGCAGTCTTTCCACGGCAGCAAACCTGAAAATTTGCCAGAATTGCTGAGGCAGATGAACTCCCTGTGAGAATCAAAATTGGTATAAAGTTTTTGCATAAAAAATTAGCAATGAAAAAGTTACAGCAGCAAAAGCATCAAGCATATCAAAATTAATATGAAATTTTTACCAAAAAAAATTGGCAATGAAAAAGTTACAGCTGCAAAAGCATCAACATTTGCAATGCAACAGACAGATAAGGAACCCGATCACATTAATTGTAGTTATCAACAAAAGCAATCACCTTTTGTCTCAGAATATCCAACTTTTATATTGTTTGCTTCAAGCATCCTGGAAACCTCCTTGCCAGATTCAGAAGCTCTAAAAAACCGATGCTCTATATCCTTGATGCTTGAAAGAAAATCTTTTGCTCTTTGAGTAATGAATTCTGAAGGATCTTCTCTCTCTACAGATAAATCTTTCATGGTCACTGCTCTCTCTTTCTTTGAACCAGATTGCTCAAGAGTCACATTTTGTGTCATTTCCGCCTGCCTCACTTGAATATCTATCGGTTGTCTAATTGAATGGGCATTGCCTTCTAGTCTTGCAACAAAGCTACCATTTAGTACTTTAGAATTACTGGAGCTTTCTAAACCCTTCTGCTCCAATTTAGGTCCTAAATTTCCTTCGTTTACGTGTCCGTTTCCATCTAAACCAACTTTAGTCCATTTCCCCTTAGCATCTACTACATTATGGTCAATGCCAACCCTTTGACCCCGAAATTCATTCCACCCTTTGAAATCATCAAAATCCACATCCAATTCATTGCCCCTAAAAAACCTAAAACTTTCACAATTATCACTTGGATCAAAATAATCCCAAGAACCACCTGACTCAAAAGGAGGAGGAGGAGGAGGCATTGGCATGGAAAACCCTAAAGATTCATCTTCAACAAAACCATCATTACCATTATTCAAACTGATCTTTACGGTCACAGAATTGCTAACAACCCCTGCTCTCATATAACTCAAGTTCACCACTGGAGGTGAAATGGGACTTCCATTATGCAAAGGTGAATCGGAAACCTCTGCAATGTGAGAGGGAGAGGGAGAAGGGTATGAGGAGTGTGATGGGGTTTTGTCAAGTTCAGTTGCAGACGTTGTTGATAGAGAAGATTCTATCAAAATCTCTGCCTCTGCAAATCGCCGGAGAGCTATGCCAAGGTTTTTTAAAGAGTTGATATAAGATACATGAGCTGCTGCAAGATTGTACCTTGAATCTATTGCTTGCATTATGAACCTCCTTCGTTCTTTGCATAAACGTAAAGCTTCATTTCTCTCTGCTTTAGAGCTTGCAGAACCCATTTTTAGAGTAAGAAATGAGTACCCGTCTCATGAAATGAACTCCATTTTGAGTATCCAAACAGAACGAAATAAATTAATAAATGAACTTTTTTTTTTCACCATAAATTGCACTCTAACTGCCTTTTCCTCGTACTCAAAGACATTGTCTTAAACCCACTATACCCAAGAGCTTGAACGACACCGTTCTATTATACTAACTTCGCTCTTTCGAATCTGCAAACATAAAGACTCTGGGAACAGTTATAAATCCACCTGAAGAAATTCACAATGGTAATGAAAATGAAGGAATGACACGAAGCAAAAAAGCAAAACCCGTTCTTAAAAACCCAACTTTGGTTTAGAGCAGCGCACGCTTTTCAACAGCAACAGAAGCAAATGTGTTGTGTTGTTGTACAAGAAACGAGAAACCCACTTGGAGAAAGCTCTGGTTACAGGACTGAGACAAGAGTAGGACAGTGAAAATCGAAAATGAAGTAGAAAAATTGATACGGCTTATCTTTTCTTTTCTTTCAGGGGAAAAACAGAGCCGAAAGTGAAAAGGCAGATGAGGGAGTAGTTGTTTTCACAAGAAGATGGTAACATGAACAAGCAAAGAGCAGTTGAGAAGTCAAAAAAATCTAAGCCATTAACAGAAACCTGAAGATTGAAAGCCAATGCTGTAATCAGATTTCATACAGAGAGAAATAGGGAGAGAAGGACCTGCAATTATGCAAACAAAACAGAGGAAGTGTTAAAAGCCAGAGAGAGAGGAATCTGTAACAGTTGGTGCACAGAAGAAGGTAGCCTCGATATGCGTGAGTGTCCTTATTTGTTCAATAAAGAATAATTAAATATATTTCAAAGAAATCGAAAAGAAACATAAAGGGGAAAAAAGAAGAAGGGAGAAACAGGATGGAAATGGAAATTAATTAGAGATTTGCAGAGAAAATGTCACTTTCTGTGTATCTCCGTATTGTATTAATGTATTTGAATCAATCAAGGGAAGGTAGAGTAGTGGAGAGGACTAGAGGAGCATTAAAACCAGAAGAACTTTTTCCTCTGTTGTACAGTGAAATGGTGTAATTATGTGTATTTGATACTGCCGAATGAGTCTTGCCTTTGTTGGAAATGCTGCAGATTGACATTATTACCCCTATTTTTTCCCGAGAGACTCCCTAACGGCTCCTTAAAATCCGGTTTTTTGGGGAATCGCAGCACTTTTCTGTTTTTTTTTTTCCTTTGTCCTGTTACTCTACTACTATATTTATTTATGAAAAAAATAAGAAAAACTGTAAATTTGTATGAAATTAAATAAATTTGTTTAATTACATGTAGTAATTATTAAAACTTTGGTTTCTATTACTTGTGAATAATTTAAATATCATTATGAAACCAGTCATTTTGACATAGTTACATTGCATATGATTACATTCATTTTTTTATTACGTATTCTTTTCACCTTTTTAGTATTTTAGCAAAATAGTATGAAGAGTACTGTTTTACTCCTTCCATTAAATTTATTTATTTGATTTGACTTATGTAACTTATTTATATATAATTAAATATTTATATTTTTCTTTATATAAGACAAGAAGCTTGATTTATAATTGTTAATTCCAAATGAGAGTATTATAAATAATATAATTACATATTTTTCTATAATTAAGAGTATTAAATAGTATAATTATTCATGCTACTAATTATTATTATTATTATTATTATTATTATTATTATTATTATTATTATAATTTGGAATCCCCAAATAAAAATAATTTCATATATAAAGAGGATTATGATTATATTCGTAGAATATTCAAATTATTATCCTTTATTATTATTATTGAGTTTTTTTTTAGAATCATATTCATAGGAAGATAATCCTCCTTTTTATTTAATATTAGTTCTTTTAAGTTGCATGTTGATTTTACTCGTTATATATTTATTTAATTTTATTATTTATATAATATTAAAATATAAATTTTTATTTAGATTAAAATAGATATAATGATTAATTAATATTACACTTTATATATATAATAAAATTTTATAATGTGTCTTATACTGTAATATCTATTTAAAAAGTATAATGTTTCTGTTTATCTAGTTAATAAAAAAATAATAATTTTAATATTAATTAATTATATAAAACCACTACAAATTTGCATTTACCATATTGTAAAATATTATATAATTTGGGGATACTATAATATTAATCTAATTAATTAATATTTACTCTGCATAGGCATACTATAAGATATGGATTGTTTTCATCGAATGTAGTTAAGTTGATATTTTTTTCAACAACATTTAATATTTTGGCCAATATCTTTGTACAAAATCTAAAAATAAATTAATTAAAATTCTTAACTCGATATGAAAATCAATATATAAAATTATAAACAACAATATTGATAATGCAATGTACTCTATCAAGTTTAAAGAAAATATAAATTATATTAAATTTAAAAATTACAAAGCCATATATAAAAAATATTGAAAAACACGTTAAAATTTTAAAGGTCTAATTATCTTTATATCCATTTAAAAAACATATTCAATTAAATCATAGAAAAATTAAATAAAATTCTAAAAATTTCAAAAATAAAAGAATAAAATATTCAATAAAAGTAGCACTGTTAAATTTTCTCTTTATTTTATTTTAATATAGAAAAGTTGAAAATGAAAATAATAGTAAATTCAAACATTTATAGCCTATTTTTTCAAAAAGATTTCATTTTAGACTAAAAAGGAAAAAAAAAATTTATTAGTTAGACACTATAATTTTGTACTTCCATTGCTTTTGTTAAATTTAAAAAATTTTAAAATACAATAATATGTAATGATTCAAATAGGCGTACACCATCATCTGCAAAAAAAAAAAAAAAATCAAAGAGAAAATAATATATTGAAAAAAAATTATTTTAATTTCATTGTAATTAACTAATATAGTCTAATAAGAAAGTGTTTAATCAAATTTTAAAAAATTGAGAACATAATAAATTAATAAAATTTAAGTTTCACTTTCAGCAGTTGAATTAAAGTTTTTTATTTAACTTTTAAAAAATAATATAACACAACAACATATGATTAAGAATAAAAAATTATTAATTATAAAAATCATTGGATAATAGTATTACAAGATCAAATAGAAAATTTTGAAAGGTATACATATTTATATTTTCTTGAATTAAAATGTATAAAAAATCTAACTAAAAATATGTTCAAAAGTATATATGGAATTTATATTTTTCCATTAAAAGATTAAAAATAGAACTAAAAAGAATCTTTAAAAAGATAAATAAACTTATTTTTTCTAATTAAATATATAAAAAAATAATTAAAATGATATATTAACAATTCCAAATTAAACTAAGGCTACTTTGAAAAATCCTATAATTTCCTCCTATATTCTCATATGTATATAGATTATACATTATAAATTTATTTTATTATCTATTAAGGCAAAAAGAGTAAAGTAATATATATAATAAATATATAAAGTATTTAATATGTATTTAGCTCTAATATTTAATTTAATTCCTAAATTGAATAAAATTAAAAATATATATAGTTAATAAAATAATTTTTAATTTTCATATATAGCCTTATTATATAACATAAAAATAATAAAAAATAAAATATATTTATTAATATACCGTTAATGTTAATTATCTATTAAGCATAATATTTAAATAAAATTTAATTGGCATGTAATTAATATTAATTATCTATTAAACATAATATTTAAAGTAAAATTTAATTAGTTATCAATAAGATTATTTTAAAATATTTTAAATTTTATTAAAGGCATTATCGAAAATTTTATTATTTCCCTTCATTCCCACTTTTATATATATAGTATAGATTTTCTTATAAATTTTTTCATCTCCAATTAAAATTTAAAACTAAATATTCAATTAATAATAAATATAAATTTTTAACTCTTAAAGAAATTGAGACTCCGTTTGTTACAGTTGTTTGTTTTTAATTCTTATTTATTAGAAATAGAAAACTGTTTTTAGTTTTTATTTACTTATTTCTCAAAACTTTTTTTTTTCTAAAATTATTTTTCCTTTCTTTTAGTTTATGATGTGAAAAATTCTTCCACCCTTATTAAGCCATTAAAAATTTTAGTTAATAATACAAGAATATAAAACTATAAAATCTAAGACAAAATAATAAAAATATTTCACACTTCAATTTTTAAGTTCAAAGTTAAATTAACTATTGCTTGTTATGTATACAGTAAATTGAATAAAAATATAAATATCCAAGTACTAAATGATATTAAATTTATATAGATAGAGAAAATAATAATAAATAGAAAAAAGATACTAACTAAAGAAGAGATAGAAAAAAAAACGTAGAATTTTAATAGAGATAATAAAACTAATGCTTATATATTTTAGTTAAACAAATGATATTAGATTTATATAATAATAATAATAATAATAATAATGATAATAATAATAATAATGATAATAATAATAATAATAATAATAATAATAATAATAATAATAATAATAATAATAATAATAATAATAATAATGGTTCTAAAAATTGGATCAGAGCCGTCGATTCAACTGATTTAATTGGAAACTAGATTCTAATCCGGTTCGAGTTGGCTGTCAAAAATGCCAGTAAAAAAATCAAATGAAACCGGTAAGAACTGGTGTGAATTAGATAGAAATCGTCGAATCGGACCGGTCATTAACTATGATTAGCTCAAAAATTAAATTTCACGTTACATAAACACACGGACTCCAACAGCTGGTGTGGCCCGAGTAGACTGGTACATTAATGCATAGCCACACCCAAATTAAATTTTATATTTTTAATTATACTTAAAAAATTTAAAAATATTATATATAAAATTTAATCGAACTATATTGAATTTGGTCGAATCATCCAATTCAATGAACCTTTATCTTCATCAATTTATTGACCAATCCAATTTTTAGAACATCGATATTAATAATGATAATAATAATACAAATTTATAAGGACAACACTTATAAAAAATGAAAAAAAAGGAAGAATGTACAATAAAAACAAAAAGCATAGTTACAAAAACAACTTTTTTTTGTTTCATAAATTTTATTTTTATTTTAAAAAACTGTGTTCTAAAAACTGAAGAAAAAAAATTAAACAAATTTAAACAAACAAGTTTTATTTGTTTTTTAAGAAAAAAAATGAAAAATGAAAAATAAAAAATTTAATCTAAAACAAGCTACAAAACAGAACATTCAAGAATATTCGGTAGGAAGTTAATTTCGGAGCAAATGTTTGTGGCGGTTATAGGTTATTTTAAATAGACGCAGAACCTTGATGTGAACAAGATGGTGGTTTGCTGACATGGAATGCTATTGAGCTGGTGATTTATTTTAATCTTTTATTATTTTTAAAATAAATTTATTAAACATTCCATGGGATAATGAATCAAAAAGGAGGGATGGGCCCTTTAGAAGATAAGTAAAAAAAATAAAAATAAAGAAAGTGCAAAAAAAAGGTATCTGTTTTGTTTAAAGTTAAAAAGTGACACGTGTTATGCATGTGATGGGGTTAACAAAGATTACATGCACCCAAAAAAGAGGAAGTATACTGTATACAATAATGGCTAAGTGGTTGGCATATGAATTTGTAGTTTTGTGGTTAAATATTTAAGCCATGGGTAAACTAATTGTAGATAGGAAATGACTGATTACATTTTGTAGATCCCTTTTGTTCCTTTCAAACCTCTTTATTAAAAACATGCACGTTGAATTTACCATTTTGTCACAA
This sequence comes from Jatropha podagrica, assembly GCA_947857235.1. Taxonomy (NCBI): domain Eukaryota; kingdom Viridiplantae; phylum Streptophyta; class Magnoliopsida; order Malpighiales; family Euphorbiaceae; genus Jatropha; species Jatropha podagrica. The sequence goes on from CANUEP010232434.1 coordinate 209,182, forward strand.
GAAGTCGATGACCCTATGGGCCTTTCTATTGCTTTATATGTATATAAAACAGACAGACTTTCTCTTGGATATATGTTTAATGTCTTAATTGTTTATTTTTTTATTTATTTAAATATAAATTAATTTATAATTATTTATTAATTAAATTAAACTGTCTTAAATATAATTAATTAATATAACGTTAGAAAATTAATAGCATATTAAGTAATAATTTATAAAAGTTTTAATGACACGTAATTTATAAATTTTAATGATACGAACAATTATTATTTTATATTAAGAAATTAAAAATTATTTTTTAATTAAATAAAATTAAAACCAAATTAATTTACTTTGCTTTGTTTTTTATAATATCAAAACCAAATTAATTTAGATCAAATTTTTCGATTTATATTAACTCATTCAAAGTTAATTAAACTGATTAATTATATCCATCCAGGTGTGGTTTTTTCTAATTATCTTTATCAAAAAGAGATAAATATCTTTATCAAAAAGAGCTAAAGGAAAATGTAGACTATCAATTCTTTTCCCACTTGGACTTAAATATGTCCTCGTTCCAATCCAATGATGCCAAAACAGTCTTTTCCTTCATTTCAATCAAATTAACAAAGGAGCTAAGACAATCATTTCGAAGCTTAATCTTTTAAATTCACTGTTCCTCTTCTTCTTCTTCTTCTTTAATTTTGGTTCTAATGATGATCAATAGACCACATGTGGGTCATAAAGATTGAATAATAATTTGATTGTTCTTTGTGCATGTGTTCATCATTATTGATTGATCATAGTGTGACAAAGATTTAATTTCATGATTGCCATAATGTCAATTCAGAAAGAAAGAGTAGTTCTTAAGCATGAGATAAATTTTAGCAGCAAACTCTATGAAAATGGAAGTTCTTAGGTTTTTCTTAAAGAAAAGGTGTATTTTAACTGTTCATGAATATCAGCATATAGCTAGTTGGCTGGAAATTGTTTATTTAAGATTTATGTGCCAGACCAATATGCTTTTTTGCTGTCAATCTTGTTCTTGCAATCAAATTCATTTACCGTTTCTTAGCTAAACAAATGTTATAGTTCAACTTCTAATTCTTACTCAAAGTTCATATACAATTTTCATAAAAACCCGTTTATCCAAATAAGAAATGTCAACTTACCATTTCCTATCGCTCAACCACACCATAATGCAAATCATATGTGGATTCATTTCACGTATTACTTTTTGTTTGGATTTTGTAGATTTTACAAAATCTATTTAATTTTGGAAGTTAGCATTTTATTAAGCAAAAACCAATACTTAAAAGCTAAATTTGTTCAAATTTGTTCATTTTCTCTTTTCGCTCTTTTCTTTCTTTCCTTTCTTTTCTTTAAAATGTTGAAAGCCCCAAACAAGCTAGCGGTTTCTCCCATGCAGTGTTATTTTTTTTCCTTCTTTATAATGGTTCCGCAATGAAATTGACTAACAACGAAATTGACAATGCATTTTTTTTTTTTTTTTCACAAGAACCACCATTTCTATCGGCAGTTTTAGTACAACATCTTCTTCTTCTTCTTTTCTTTCGTTTTCTTCTTCCCATCTCCCGATAGCTTTTATTTTGTAGTTAGGAAACTGTTTGTAGTAGTATAGTTTTTTCTTTTGCTGAAACCATCAATGACATTGGCAATTTAATACATAGCTGAAACCCCCATTGGGATGGCGATTTCAATTGTATTCAAGACAGTGCTATTTGCGTTAGATTACGAAATAGCTTTTAAAAATGCATTATTGATAAGAAAAAACCTTGGCCGTATCTTAAAAAGGCATAGAAAGACCAACAAGACTATAAATTCTAATAACTATAAAAGGGATAAGGAGAACAAGACATTAGATATCCACATTGAATAATGATGATCGTGAGGTAGAGTTCCATATATGACAATTTTACCTGTTCAAGGACGCCAAGAGTTAGAGATGACTTACAGTTATCATCACATCATCACCCATAAATCACAACTAATTCGGAGGCAGTATGGTCAACAATTACAGCCAGAGTTAGCAACATCTTTAAGGAGGTCATAGCATTTGTTGGTGATATGCAAATGCCAGTAAATGAATGTTGAAGTCATCCAAGTTATAGATTTATAGCTACAGGACATGTGTCTCTCCGCCACCCAAAACTAACTATGTAAGCATTGCCTCTACGAGTTAGCATTCGGTTCACCCAATTAGCTCGACTTTGTATTTTTATATATGGAATTGAATCCGAAATTGAATGAAATAAAAATTAATCCAAACAAAATTAAATTGGTTCAGCTCGATCTAGATTTAATTACTTCAATTTAGGATTGGAAGCATGAGGAGTACTTGCCAGTCTTGAGCTACTCTGCTCATTCTAAATTTATTTAAATATCTATTTAAGTATTTTTATTTGACTATCTAATATTTATAGATAAAAAGTATTTAAAGTACACTCTTAGACCGATAAAGTATTCGTAAATTTTAAACTATCAAAATCAAAATTTATTTAAAAGAAAAAATATTTTACCAATAAATAGATAGGCTATCCATGACTATCCATAACTAAATCTGTTTAATATAACAAATAATAGATAAAAAGTATTTAAAGACGTATGTTCGTACCTTATCCATATCCATTGCATATGTAATTTCATCTCTCAGTATCATAGGATACTCGTCGAGCTTTCATCCTTATTCTAAACCAAATTAACTATTTTAGACTTAAAAGTAAATTTGATTAAATTTAATTCGAAATCAAATAATTTTCTGTATCCAAACCAATCGGTAAATAATGTTTCAAAACAACTATTCGAAGCGGACCAAAATAGATCTGTTTAATTTGATTTTTGGTTAGAATCCGATTATTTTCAACCCTAATTGCCGTGATGCGATACAGTAGTCCCACAATGCATCACCGCTCGCCACAACACAAATCGCCTTGACTGTAGTTTAACACTGATAAATCAAGTTCCTCGCACCAACTCTATAATTCTTAGTGTCGCAAATAAATTCCAAATTAGATTAATTCACTTCTATGAAAAATATAAAAAATCTTGAAATATCTATATGATCAAAACCTGATGAAATTAATCAAATTAATTTCAAAAATATAAATTTATTTTTAGTGATTATTTTGTTTTAAAATATAAATCATTTTGAGTATTTAAAGAGCAATAAATAATATTTTTTTTAATATTACCTTATTTGCATTAAGATTAGTGCTAATTGGCTCATTGTCATCTTGAATCATGTCACCCAAAATGACAAATATAACCTTAAGTGGTTTTAGATGAATAAATGATTAGAAAAGAAACTTAATTGTGAAGAAAAATTTATTTGAATTCAAATTAGGTTGTTTAAATTCAATTTGATACCCAATTAAATGTAACTTAATTTCCTTAAATTGAAGTTATCTAAATTTAATTTGATTCCATGTAAAAAATATTTTATAACTTTAACACATGGAATGAATAATAAATTTCAAAATGGCTTGTACATGGATTGATCCTAAGATTTTTCTTATACTCATATTCATGTCAAAATGTATACTATAAGTCATCTGGGTTATAACTCTCAACTCTCTAAGTGTGATTTAATCAATGATTACTTAATTTAATTCCAATCAAGGTATTTTAATTTAAATTAAATTGTCTAAATTTGATTTCATTCAAGTATTTATTTGAGTGTCTTAATTTAATTTAATTTTTAACGTGACTTAATAAGTATAAATCAAGTATAATTTAATTTAATTTTAAATATGACTTGATGAAATATTCTAGACTTAAAATAGAAAAATACATAAAAAGGATAAAATGAAATGTGTGGGTTTGATCCTAGGATCTTTCTTATACTCATACTCATGCCAAATATTTGCTTATATGTCATCTAGGCAATAACAATATCATTTACTCATCAAATTATTTTATTGGTTAAATAATATGCCCATAATATTTGGTAATCTCTAATATTCTGAAATGTGACATTGAAAATAAAATTTTGAAAAAAAATAATAAATGAAAAAAACTAGTCATAGTTGAGATAGATTCTCTAATAATATTTTATAAATTTTAAAATTAGAATGAATAATTTCTTAATATAAAACTTTTAAGGGATGTAAATATTTATTTTGCATTTTGTAAAAATAAATTAAAAATATTGAAGCAAAATTTATTTTAATATAGTTTTTATATATTAAAGTAAAGAACGCGTACGAGTATTTTTAATTATACGGAGTAAAAAAGATAAAAAAAAATTTAAATAAATATGTCCATCAAAATGAAAATACATATCCTCATTACTTTTTTTGGCCAACACTATTTCGGCCTTATTGTCCATGAGGAAAATTTTATAATCCATGGCCTTTAGTGCATCTTATCTTTTTATATATGTTTTTTTATTGACATTTTAAATTTATTGTTTCTGTATTCGATAAAATGTATTGGTCCACAATATCTTAATTTAATTTGATTCCAAATCAAATTTAATCACAATGAATTTAGATTTGAAGTGTGATTGAATGTGACGTATTCAATTGTTACTTAATTTAATTTTAATTTGAATATCTTAAGCCGAGTTTTTAGGAATCTCTTATAGTGATCATTGTTTGCTAACTCTCTCTTATTATTTCTCGTATCAAGAAATGGTTTTTGATTGTTGGCATAGATATAGATTAGTGCACTTGTTGTTTTAAATTTTGTTGTATTTAGTTTAGATAAATATTGATGTTTTGACCATATTTTTTTATTTAAATTATTTAAGTTAAGTTGAGTGTATGTAGGGGATCTATTGGCTCGGATTAATACTTGGATAAAATAATTTTTTTCTGTACAGTTTATATTAATAAAATTTAGTCTTTTTGCTGATTAAAAAAAATATAGTTTGATTCCAAAATAACTTAACAAAAAAAAAAATATCAAACTATAAAAAAATTTGAGTAACATATGATTATTTGAGTTTCTTAAATAACCAAGCCACTTAGAATAACATGATTTGTAAAGATGAGGCAAAAACAAACTAAATATCTTGCATATGTATTGGTAATTTTACCTACCTAATCCTTTGTCTATAGTTATTAAACCATGAAAGAGAAATCATTTTAAAAAAAATAGTAAAAAAATTCAAATTTTTATTCTCTCCCATTTCCATCAAAATCTATCAACTTTAAACGAGGTCAAAAGTGACATTACACACATAAATATGGGCAAAATATATGATTTAATTGCCATGATCTCAAATCATTTTGAGCCAATAAACATTACCCTTATATTAGATACAATAAAGTTATTTTTTATTTTAAGATAAAATGTAAAATTACCTTTATTTACATGGATCAATTATCCTTGATTTTATTATAAATTAGAAGAATTAATTATTTCTATAATCCCGTATAAAAATCTTCAACAACTTATATATTAGGACAGAGGAAGTATAATTAATTAAAAGAATTAATTTCCTTAATCACAATACACAATCTTAAATGAGTTATATTTATACATGAACGGAGCACAAAATGAAAATTAGAGTTTATAAATGCATTAAAATTAACGTGCATTAACGTGAAGGGGCACGCAGATGAGATTATATAAGAAAGATATTTAATTTTGATATATCTAGACCTGATTCATGGTTTATCTATAGATTAAATCAATAAAAATATTTTTTTTTAAAAAAAATTGATAATTTTTTACCATCTATTGAAGAAAATAAAAAGATAAAATGAAAATAATTTTTAAAAAATTTATATTGTGATTTATTTGACTCATTAATGTGCTTGTAAACCGAATAATGTTATTATCTTAACAAATTGATGGGAATATATTATTCTTGACAAAAGGGAAAAATAAAACACATAATGTACCAAAAGAAACAAAACATAACTATCTAAGATTTGGTTATAACACTTCAAAAATTATGAAGACTAATTACCGAAAAAAAAAATATGAAGACTAAAGTTGTCACCGAATATCATTACAAGGTAGAAAGATTATTACATTAGATCATGATGGTTACAACATTGGATTTATGTTGTGGTAATTTATTTTCATGTTTTACTACAACAAGTAACAAAATTATTTTAATTATAAAATTTTCTTTTATATATGAGGAATAAAAAAAAAAAAAAACTAGTATTTGATAAGTACTATTTAAAACCGGCACATTGCAAGCCACAAGTTTTCTTCGTCTAGAAAATAAAATCAAATTAACTCTTCTTGGAACTTGTATATGATTAATTTTCCTTAACGTAGATGCTTGCATCAACTGCATCACCGCCAATATTGGCAATATTTATATGACAATACCGCGTATTACAACAATGTACATTTCAATCCATAACAACATTTCATTGCCGTACGACAGTTTAGAATAATCTTAGCAGTTTCAATCATGGTGGAATTTTATCAAGAGATAGACCCTTTTCAAGAAGAAGGTGGTGATATGCATGTAGAACAAGAGGACGAAGAAATAAGCTACGACGACCTCAAGAAACGCATGTGGAAAGATCGCATGCGCATGCAAAAGCTTAAAGAGAAACTTAACGATGAAGAATCTCAAGAATCATCCGCAAAAGAAGAGGCGTCGCGAAAGAAAAAGATGTCAAGAGCTCAAGATTCTATTCTTAAGTACATGGTGAAGATAATGGAAGTTTGCAAAGCACAAGGTTTTGTTTATGGTATCGTACCGGAGAAAGGTAAGCCTGTAACAGGTTCTTCTGATAGTTTACGTCAATGGTGGAAAGAAAGGGTTCGATTCGATCAAAATGCTCCTTTAGCTGTTGCAGAGTTCTTGCCACATTTAGAAAAAGTAACAAAAGAATTAAATCCAGATTCTTGCATGCATTTATTACAAGAATTGCAAGACACTACATTAGGTTCACTTCTTTCTGCTCTAATGCAACGTTGCATGCCTCCACAGAGAAGATTTCCATTCGAGAGAGGTCTGCCTCCACCTTGGTGGCCTACCGGAAATGAGATTTGGTGGGGTGAGCAAGGATCAGCACAAGAACATGGACCTCCGCCTTATAAAAAGCCTCACGATCTTAAAAAGGCATGGAAAGTTAGTGTTTTAGCTGCAGTTGTTAAACAACTGTCGCCCAATTTTGATCGAATGAAACGATTTGTTACACAATCTAAGTGTCTGCAAGCTAAAATGACAGCTAAAGAAAGTGCTACTTGGTCTAAAATAGTGAACCAAGAAGAAGCCCTTTTGCAGCTTACTCAAACATGCCTACATATCTATGATGATGATACTAAAGAAGATGAGCAAGATTGCTTAAACTTGCAAGTTTCGGAGAAAAGGAAGTGTGTGTTTGACAGAGAGGCTTTTGTGGATGAATTATACGATTCCAAGAACTCGCAGTGCCCTCAAAGCCAACTGAGGTTGGGCTTTGTGGGTAAAAATTCGAGAAGTGATCATGAATATGTTTATCGTCCTGAAGAAAGCGATATTACTCGAGAAAATATTCTCTCTTTCTTTGATCAACCGTTGATTAGTCCTAAACAGATGATTGGTGATGCAACAATGCATAACAATTGCAGTGGGGATTTGTCAAGTATAACTGATTGGGGATTGGAAAAGGATAATTCTAATAGGAGTAATCTATCTATTATGGAAGTTGGAGAAGGGTCAGTATTCAAAATGGAAGATTATCAAAGCTGTTGGGGAACTGCAGGAATCGGAGATTCAGCACTGCAGGGTTTTGGATTTGAAATCGACAGAGAAAGCATGCATGTCAACCCAAATCTGCCGCATGAGAACTCATTACCTGATCAAGAAGAAACTTCAATTTGGGATTTGGGATTTGATGAGTGAAGCAGAGCAGTACAACCATAAAGATTTAAAAAAAAAATCATGTAATTTTCTTTTTCTCTTTTTTTTTTTTTGAAGTTAGCATTTTAAGTTCCTGGAATGTTCACTATCAATTTATTTTCGTTGCCTAAAGAAGTCTCGAATTACATTATAATACATAGTGCAATTAGTATCCTAATCATATATATATATAACGTTTTTTTAACTATTTGCAATAATTTGGTTGCTTGTATGAACAAATACAAGCTAAAATGAATTTTCAGGTGAAAGAATAGTTATATAGGCTGTTGATTCTTCCCTCAGAAAAAGAAAAAAAGAAGGATCCTTCAATACACAATACTCTCCAATGTTTTATCACACCCCATAAAAGCTATGCCTTTCCAGTATGCAGTCATCATATTCTAGCCGCCTAGGAGCAGCACATGAATAACCCTTTCTAAACCTGCCATTACTTCTATTCTTTGATTCCACCTCCACTGCAAAGACGGCACAAACCGGTCTATGATCAGAGAATCTTGACTCTACTCGAATATAAGATAACTGCTCGATGCCATTTCCGTGCCATAGTATCCTATCACACCTGAAAAATTAAAAAAGAGAAGTTGACATAAATTTTTCAACTTACCTTTATAATCTACTCTGGGGTTTCTATTGATCTCTCGATTACTAAAAATTCTTGATTATATAGGAAATTTCCAGGGATTGAGTGATGAAAAAGACATTCCCAAAAATTGAGTAGCTCTCCTAATGATGCAGGTGGTTGATATGTTTAAAGAATACTGAAGAAGTTTCAAAGTAGTACGAAGAAAGAAAGAATACCATGCCGGAGTTCTGCGTTTCTTCTTGGATTTGCCGGTTTCTCCAGCATAAGAATCTGAATTGTGTGAATACTTGTAAGTAGGAGCAAATAAGATCCTGCCTTCACTAAATCCATTTAGTACTCTTCCTGCTTCTCTCTCAATATTCAACTGTAGTCAATGTGCTATAATAAGTAAGCATAAATATAATTGGTATTTCTATAATGTCCTTATACGGCAGTAGGAAAATAAAGAAACAGTCAACATATATTCAAGAGAATCACGTATTTAGAATATTATCTTTCTAGAATATATAATAGCGAAATATGTAATTTCCTAAGCATTATATACTAGAAATATATGATCAGTCTGGAAGAAACACTATAGGTTCAAGGAACTAACCTGATCCTTCTCTAACAAGGTGTCCCAGTCATTCTCTTCCAACAAAACCCTTGTCTCCTCGTAACTTAAGGAAACTCTATAATTTAAATCTCCAAGCCAAATTACCCGGCTGAAAAATTTGGGGAAAAGTTTAAACATGCCTACATATACGACAGTACAAGCCAAGAAATTTCTATTCAGAAAAAAAAGAAAACACAAAAGGTAACATACTCATGATCAATTATTCTTTCCGGGACGCGAAGATTTGGATTCTTGCAAATCTTTGGGAATTGTGTATTCTTGAGGATTTCTGTTACATCAGCATTTCTTTTTAGCTCATCTCCTTCTTTTTCTCCAGAAGCCAAGTGACAGCATACAAAGCAAAGGCTCGTTCGATGCAATGACATGCTTACTGATACACATCCCTGCAATGTTTTACTATTTTGATGATTACAAATTATAAAACTATCAACAAATTTTCAAGATTTTCTCTCTTCATTTATCAGGATTTGATAGAAGGCAACAATGAATTGCTTACCTTGTTTCCGAGGCAACCCATTATTCCCCTTCCTACAGAGGAGACTCTAAGATGACCAATATGAGGCATTAACTCTTTTCTAGCCCATATTGATAGGAAAATACCAACCATCTGTTTGCTTGCCACAAGAGAGTAAGTCATTTGGGTGGCTGGACAAGGCGAACAAGGAGTATCCGTGTCATCCTGACGATTAGTAGGACTTCCTGAGTCTGATTTATCAGTGGAATCGTTAAGTTTTCTTAGTCTATGTCTTTCGCCTGATGGGGATTCCACAGGACAATTGCAGATCTTCAAAAGACTACTATCTGCCCTTAAATTTTTGCTAAGGACCTTAAGATTTGGTTTGTGAAAGAAGTTATGAGTCTTTGAGTCTTTTGAACTGCTGCTTTTATTAAGAATATTTGAAATGCTTGAATCAGCAATAGAGTAAGGGTCATTTCTCGGTTTGTTAAGTGCGTGGCTTATCAGAGCTAACCATTTTGCAGCAGGTTCATTGTCTTCAATCACTAATACATTTCCAGCACTTAATGGAACAATTTCTTGAAACCTGAAGAGGGAAAACAAACTTAATTAGACCACATAACCACAAAAATTTTAGTGCATATTAGTTGTTTACGATTAGAGGATATTATATCTATCAGCTTATCATACCCACAGACATATAAATCTGCACATCCCTCCACTTGCAAGAAATCTTCAAGATTGAGTTCATAATTAGGCGTCCTTCCTCCCACATTCCATGTTCCTGCAAATATCCTGCAATCCAAACACAATGTTCCTGATGTAACCAACATGGGTCTATGTGGTAATAATTACAGAAATAACAATGACAATAATGAAAAGCCAGTAAATAACAAGTTTAATGTAGAGATAAAAATGAACAAAATATATATTAGTACCTAAATTCTTTGACTTCTGTATCTGGTGTCATAGGCTGCTCAAAGTTCGATAAGTTCAGGCCTTCAATTGCTGAACTAGCTTGTCTTTCTACAATAGTAGATAAGAAATCAACAGCATGGTTTACTTTTTAATTAAAATCGTAATTCAAGTCTATGAAAAGAACCACCGGTCAACATCAAACATCAGAAAACACAAAAAAGAAAAGAAATTAAAAAAATCCTTGTCTTTATCGTACTAATTTCTCTCTAAGTTTACAAATACCTAACCAATGATTTAGGTTAGCTACCAAGACTACGCAAAAGACAGGATGAGGTGAATTTAGACTCCCTTCATAACTAGATTAGTTGTTCCAATCAATTTTTAAGTACACTCAGTCTACTATGTAATCCTATTGAGAATTTTCTTTTTTCATTTCGCTGGGGAGGGAATTTTTTCTTCTTCTATATGATAAGATAAAAGGCATTGTCGAATCAACTTACATGTATAGAGATCAAAGTTTCAATCCGGGTGACCATAAGGATTCATTCCCCCGTACTGAGTTTATGCATTTAAAAATATTATTTTTGAAGTACTCGAATTCTGAATGAAGAGATAGAAAAACTCCATCGTTACCACTAGACTAACTCCGTTGGATGGAGTAAGAGAAAATTTTGCTAGCAAAAAATCTTTATGTATTGCTGGAAAAAAAGATATCTTGTTTATAAAAATACCATATATGCTATCTACAAATATGGAAATTTCTTTTCACATCTTCTAAATTTGCAGGTGAAATAATATTATCATTGACTAATTCATTAATTACCTAAAAATTAATTTTAATTTTTTCAATTAATACCTGAGAAACTTTTTTTCATCACAGGAGGTGCCTCTACAAATCCTTTTCTTCTTTCTGATATATTCTTTTCTCCATCTACCAACCCAATACACCCAAAAATAAAATTCAAATTAAAGAATTTTGATAGACATTATATATTTGAATATTACATGACAAAGTGCACAAATACCAGGAGAACTTTCATCGCCATCTGATCCTGCGTCTTCATTAGTGCCTCCTCCTTTGCCATTTCGCTTGAAAATTTTTGAAATGCCAAACTGCACCATCAAAATCAAGATTAAAAACATCCAAGAAGGCAAACCATAAATATAAATACAAAAAAAAAAAAAAAAAAAAAAAAAAAAAAGAGAAAGGAAGTAAGAAAATTGAAAATATTACCCTTTTTTTCTTCTCACACTTAACGGAATTTTCAGAAGTATCTGTAGGGCTATCGCCTTTGGTCATTCCAGTATTGGAATGAACATTGATTTCGTTCATTAAATCATTCATCAATTACAGAAAATTAATAATAATAATAATAATAATAATAATAGTAAACAAAATGGGTTCAATTTAATTTTTCAATGGCCTCCTCGTGAACATTAGCCACGCAGTTTATGATCTGAATTGTAAAATGAATTCTGCAAGAAAAACAAATTAATTTCTGGGTTTTCACTACTCATCAATGATGTTTTCTTTTCCTTTCTTTTTCTCTTTCTTTTCTTTCTTTTTTTTTTTAGGTTAATGAAAATGGAAAATGAGTTTTGTGATCTGTTACAGAGACTGAGATTTTGGCGCCAAGGGCTTCGGGTAACTTGAAAGGTAAATAGAAGGGAGAGACCGTTGAAATCACACTTCCTTAGTAACCGAACTACTTGAAACTTTTTCTTTTCTTTTTTTTTTTTTTTTTGCTTTTTAAATGACATATCAGCATTTGATTTAAAATATTATATATTTGATAATAGTAAGCTCTTGACCCGCTGCATTATTGACTCTGACTCTAGTAATTTTTTTTAATTATATATATAAGAGAAAGGCATTGGAATTTGAAGTCTCTTCTTTACATATGAGATTTAATATAATTTCAGAAAGATTTGGCTCTGTTGACAAATCATTTTATTTTGTATTTTATTGACTAAGAATTAAGAATTGATTCTTTAATACGTAAACTGCATCTTTCGAGAAAGAAAATTTTTTTGGCCAAACCCTTTAGCTAATTCAAAACTTAACGTAAGTCTCTTTGGACACTTCATTAGGCATCATTTGTCTGCAACATTATTCTTATTTATTTTTTATAATTAGTATGATATACCGATGATAATGGAAGTAATAAGAGAATTAAAACAAATATGTGGATTTTCATACAAATAAATGTGGAAAAAAATTATCTCAAATGAACATTGATAAGGTCCTCCATTGTAAGCCTTTTGATAAAAATAAAAATTTCTATTACTTTGTCACCCACATGCTATTCCAATTGTATGACAGTTTTTAGGCAGGTACCTGGGGGAAAATTTCCGCTGACAATTTGTTGCCAGTTATGTAATGTAATTTTGCTATATGTGATGTAAGAGAATATGTGAGTGACGGGATATAACTATGGATCAGATATATATTAAAAAAATAATAATAATAAAAAAAACCTCTAATCACCATTAACCAAATGATAATGCCAAACAGACCCTTTGAAAATTCACCTTAGTTGCCTCTGCTTGTATTCCAAGTAAGTAGTTATTTAGTAGTATTCCTTGTCCAGCAGACTTGCCAAAGATTTATGAGAATTACACCCATTAGCAAATGACTTGCCTGGAACTCGTACATGAGCATGCTTATATACCAAACCAACTCTATAAAGATATTTCGAGCAAACGAAGGTATCAGTTTCAGTATCATTTCACGAAGGTACAACATCATGACAGTTTTTCTAAATGACATTTCACTATTAGATTGGTGTATAAATAGTCATCTAGTTTTAGACAAATATTTTCCCCAAGGTAAAATGGCAAACAAGAATTTTTCAGTGTGACTGAAAGTACAAATGATTTCTTCCTTTACTACATATTGGAGTATTTCTCTCTTGCACATTAACAGACCATTGTAGCATGACCAAAAAAATTGCTGCTGCTGATTTGTGTCAAAGAATCAGAAAAGTGTCATCAGGTATTGGAATTTTTATTTGCTTTATTAACCTCCAGAAGGACCACAAGAAGCACAAAAATAAAACTGATTGTCTCCTGCAAAATTAACAAGCAACTTCAGGATCCAGTACATATTTTCATAAGATCAAATCAGGTAGCAAAAGCTTGATGGGTCTAAAAGAAACATGAATTTTACCCATCCTGAAGTTGTTTACTGCAACATCTCATCCAATTTTTGCCTGTAAAGAGCTAAACTCTGCATTTAGAAAAAGTAACAAGCAGATAGGATATCATCATATGTGTGTGATTCAAACAAAAAAAAAAAAAAAAATGCACATAAAAGTAGATAAATTGGCCCAGAAAAAAAGAACTAAAAAATCTTTTGTATCATTGAAAGAGGAAACTCAAAACCAGTATTAAAAGTTACACATAGCGATTGAAATCTTGAATTAAGAATGTACATGAGATGCTCAAAGAAGTTGTAAATTTAAATTGATACTCTATGTCTGATTCTCTTAACCAACTCAAATTATCCACCTTAATGTGGAACTCTTCATCTGTCCTTATTCCTATCTGCAAATTTCTAGCATAATGAGCTAATGCATATTTATAAATTATAATTATGTCACATGAGGCTTTGCAAATTGTTGTGAGAAAGAGTGGGATAAATAACACTATTTGTAGAAGGAAAGAACTCAACTAAAGCAGTATATTCACTTTTTTAATTGCAAAACCAAAATATGAAAGGTATTATATCCTCACCAAGAATTCCTGAAGAAATCTAATCATTTAGTCAAATCTAATAAAAAAGACAAAAAAGAACATTTCCTTTTTCCATCGGAAATTTTAGTGGTCAACTCAATAGATAAGTTTAGATACCATATAAACTCAAGTTGAAGGCTGGGATAATGTTTTGAAAGAAAAGGTGCAAAACGAAAAATAAGCAAATTATAGGATTGACCACAGTAATGGCAATGATTCAATGCATAACAATTTACAGCTTTATACCAAATTGCTATGACTTTGTTTGGCCTATCCTGTGTTTCAGCCACTCTTTGCATCTTCTTCCATTCTATCAAGACATAGCAAGAAAAGATAGTGGCAAACTAGTTATATCTTCAATATCCTGTGTCATGGTGTGATTATTTCACTATTCCTAATTTAACTCCCATAACTATCAAGAGAAAAACATGAACGTCTAGAAGCAATAGATAGTATTATGTGATTTTTCACATAATTGTGGGGGTAAAAGATTCAATAAAATTTAAAGGATCATGCTGCCACGAAGCCTTGGATGAATGCCTAAAGCAGCCTCACAAGAGGTAATAATGAAAAAAGAAAAAAGTACTTCCACAAGGCACCCTCCCAAAAAGGAACTATATCAATAAAGGGAAATTTCACTAATACACAAAATGAAAGCTTCATAATTCTGGAGTTTGTTAGCAGTCAAGATATCAACAGCTAATGGAAGATTGCCTGGCAAGATTATTGTAACCAGCTGTTCACAAATATTAGTGAACTTACATTTTGAGCGGAGAAATGGGGGTATTAGTGAAAATCGTGACAAATATTAGTGAACTTACATTTTGAGCGGATAAATGGGGGTATTAGTGAAAATCATGACAAATATTAGTGAGTACTAATTTTTTCTATCCTGAAATTTATCAAAAAATGTTTTGGTCAGTTGAAAACACCAAGGTTGAAATTAAGGCTTCATCTTCTCAAGGCCCATGTTGCATAACAGTATTCTGATCCTTTTATTTATTCTCAAACAATTGATATTATACTCAGACTCCGAGAAATGACTATTAATGAACTGCAGATAAAAGTGAATGCTCTTGTTTGTACTAGATGTGCAAGGACTCAACCAATTCATAGATTCCAGAAGTCAAATGGGCAACGAAAAATGTTGGTCTAAACACACAAATATGACCTGCCATGCTGATTGGCATTTAGGTAAGGAAATTTGTCAAGCTTTTCTATTCATGCCAATGACCAGTAACAGTTGTGAAGGTTCTAAGCAATCAACTAAAGAATATGAAACAATAAACAAAACCAGGTAAATAAGGTAAAGGGAGTTGATACCTTAGTATAAGCATAAACACCAGCTTCTGTAGGTCCAACTGGACTACCTCTCTTCATAAATTTCTTATCTTTATATATGTAAAGTAAAGGAATCCCAGTAGATAATTCCAGGTTAATAACCTGTCCACCAAACAAGTGGAATTTATTCAAAAAAAGGAGTAGAAACTATTGTGGAAAGTCAACAATGATAAGAAAAAACTTTAAATTACCTCCTGAGATGTTAATTTGTCAAGATACATAATGATAGACCTCAGTGAATTCCCGTGGGCAGCAACCATAACATGTTTTCCTGATTGAAGCCGGGGTTCAATCTGTATATATATTCCTCAATTCAGATGCTTTTGTTGTAATGTTTTAAACCTAACAGCATTTGGAAACAATATTGAGGCAACCACCTTTTCTCTAAAATAGGCAACGGCCCTTTGAGAACACATTTCCAAGCTCTCGCCATTTGGGGGAGGAATATCGTAACTCCGGCGCCACTCATGCACTTTCTCTGTGCCATATCTTTCAGCTGTCTCCACCTTATTAAGACCTTGTAGTTCACCATACCTATAGGATGATGGCTTATATTACTACCCACCTCAAATTTCAGGTGTATACAAGAAAAGGTAAAAGCAAGATAGAATACATTCTTTCGTTCAATTGCCAAGCAGTAACAACTGGAATAGATTGCTTCTTGGTCTCATCACTGAAAATTCGACTCCATTCTTTTGCCAGCTCACTCTCATCATGCATAATAATAGGCACCTGCAAACAAGCATTAGGTTAAGAAATACTATTTCTTCTGTTATCAGACACTAAGACGAACGACTTGAAAAAAAAAATTGCGTGACTTATTTGGAAAATTAGCAATTTGCATTTTCTGGTTGGTTGACTTTCTCTTGTAACATAATGCTGAGGACTTTGTCAATTAGATTAGACCTAGATAAAGTTAAGTGAGATCAAGTTGATAGTGAAACCATCAAAACCAGAGCAACAATAAAAATAGTAACTATAAAAGAGAGAATTTTAATCAGTGATTTGATTAAACACATGTAAAGACACCAAGTTCCCTTCCTCTGCCAAACATGTATGTAATATTATTAGCAAGCATCTCAATTGGATATTAGTTTGAGACAAAGGCCTGGTTGTTGTTGCTGTATCTTAATAGCATCTAGGCAAAAGGCCTAGCTAACCCCTGAATGCATTTCAATGCTTGCAGCTGTGTGCAAGAACATGCTTTGTCAACTTTTGCGGATATGGTTATGAAGGACATCTTTAATGATATCATGCAAAGTAATGAGACCTTCAGAAACACTGCAATGAGTTGGCTACATGCTATGGTCATCCGATAAACTCTTTTATCTTACAGCTGCCAACAGATTGAGCAGGATCTGTTCTCTGCACAACAGTACTGGGTTTTACATACTAAAGTTTATCATGAGACTAGATTACAGGTGATATTGGATAGAAAGAGGAAAGGAAACTACATTTACTAAATAAAATCTACAGGAATCAACAGTTTATATAAATGAAATGACACTCTTTAATATTTTAAACAATAAATGTATCTAAAAGATAAATTTAGCAATTCATCTACTGAAAACGTGATTGACCTTCTTGCAGTGGTGTTGAGTCATGGCAAGCATAGCTGTCATCTGTGCACGAATCAGTGCAGACGTGTAAATCATGTCAACTGGTATGTTGCTAATCCGTCTACCAGCTTCAATGGCTTCCTCAATTCCTCTCTTGGTCAAAGGCACATCAACACAACCCGTGAACAAATTCTTCTCATTCCACATAGACTCACCATGTCGAATTAATATCAAAGCAGATTCAACTACCAACGAGCACCAGACCAGAAAAATTAATTGAGACCCAAAGAGGAACCTCTTTCCTTAATAAATCCAATTAAAAGCAGGAAAAACAATGTGACTTTTCAATAGATCTTATTATGGAAAATTAATTGAGTCACAAAGAGAAACCTCAATTTTAGTCACACTAATTAAAAGCCAGGGATATCTAAAACTATAGACTTACTAATAAAACTTAGTCTAGAAATGTTCTATTTTAAAGTCATTCTTCAAATTCACAATTTAAAAAGAAAGAACAAAGGGCAAGTAAAGATGCATAAGAAGTACGAAGCTCAGAATGAGACTGAGTTCACTCACTTGATGTCTTCTGATTATAGTTACTGGTAGATTGTGAAGCAGACAAAACAGGGTCCACCACTGAGGCATGACAAGATGATGCGTAAGTCACAGGCACTTTGCAATGGTTAGAATCATAGATACCTTTTTTGAACAATTTAACATCTACTGCAAAACGCTTTGAGATAAATTGAAATGAGGGATTCCTAGATTTCTTAAGAGTGCCAGAATTGTTGCTGCTACTATGCAGTTGTACAGCTCCGATTGCCTTGTGCAGTGTACCAGCATCCATTTGTTAATCTAAGATAAACCATGAAACAAGTTGAAAGTTGAAGGAAACATATTAGAATAGTGCGACACAAGTTCTATAATAATTCAAAGAGATTATTTTGCTTATTACAGAATACTTGAACACAACAATCCAGTTTCCAACAAAATAGAAAATGAATTCTGGGCATTCATTTACATATCTTAGAAGTAATTAGAGCTCAAAAATCAAAATTTTAATCTCTCATTAAGCTAAATTATCTGTTTAATAGAACCATAACAGAGTCATTGGAAACCATAACTTTTCATTCAGAAAAAAAATGAACTTCGTCGCAACTAACACAAGTCGCGCATGGAATTTCCTAGTTAATTGGTCCATGAAAGAAAATTTACAACTTACAAGTAGGCAATTATTAGAGCTTGAAATTTTAAGAAACGAAAAAGGTCTTATATATCAAGCAATATTACACACGAAAAAAAAAAGGCTTGCAAAAATGCAGAAATATAATTTTTCGTTACTTCCATGAAAAGACAAATAAGATTTGCAGTTTAAGACAATCCTGATCACAGTACCCAAATAACAGAGTCAGAAACAGAGACTGCGCCCACAGTCAAAAAATCAGCTCTACACTCTCATTCCTAATATCGATGAAAACGAAGCATTAAACCATATTTTATCACCCCCCAAACTGATCAACCCATCCAACCCCAAACTAGAAGTACGAAGAGGGAAAAAGAATTAAAACAAGAAAGAAAATTGAAAACCCAGTAAAATAGATGGGGAGAAGAGCTCACAGTAATCGCAGCAAATGGCAAAGAAAAGAAGACCCTCTCCTTTAGAAGGAGCGCGCTGAAGCCCAGGGCGACGTTTTCGAAGTGGACTGAAGACAGACAGAAACTGAAAGTTAACTAAAAGAGAGATCTATTGATGGGTGCATTGAATGCGAGAAACGGCAGAACAGTGTTAAAGAAAAGAACGTTTTCAACGCAAGAGGGGTAGGTGGGTGGGTCAGTGAGTTGGGTAGCTTCATGTGCTGGTTTAGCGGGGTGCAGTCAGGAGAGGTGGCGGAGTCTGTTTTGGAAGGAGAGAATGCCGCGCGTTTGGCTGCCAAATTGAAACGACACCGTTTTCTTTCTGTAATTTTAGGATTGTATGTAATTTAGCAATTTAGGGGGAAAGATGGGGAAAAAAATTGGCAAAATAACGTTAATCATAGAAAAAAGGAAGTTTGTGCTTACTACAAAATTTTAGTTTTTATGGTTCAAAATTAACATTTTTAATTATGACATGTTTAGTTTAACAGTTGTAGTCAATTGTTGATCGTTACCAATAAACCGTGACAATTGACCATAATATTTCGTTTGTTTAAGTTATAATAGAATGTAACGCAATAAAATAGGATGTAATTTTTGTACTGTGCATTAAATTAAGAGTATGTTAAATTTTAAAAAAATTAAAATTTTAATAGTATTTAATTTTGATTTTTTTTTAAATTTATTAAAATTTTATATTACTTCATTCATACTCTTATAAAATTCATAAAAATCTAATCGTATTCAATTATAATTTTTAAAAAATCCATATAAATTTTATGGCATTCAAACAATTATTGAATTGGAAAGATTTTATAAAATTGTTGATTTTATTGGATTTTAGAGTGTTATATATGAATAAAAGAGTCATTCATTAATTCATTTTTAAACCTAAAGATTTTAAAAATCTTTTAAAATCTAACCGATTTTTAATCCACTATATCCTTAATAAAAGAAAAGCTGAGTAAAACTCATGAATTTTAAACTACCTTTATCGGTGTCCGTTTAAAATTTTATTATCCACATTCTAAACCCGTTGTTTAAATGCCTATATTCGAACACATTTAAATATTTACTACCTTTATTGATCCGAAAATCCATTGAAAATACCTTTTAAACGGATAGACTACTCACGGATCTTTAACTATTCAATTTTAAATTTATTTAAAATATATTTTTTACTAATAATGAATTGATATCCAGGATTGAACCCATTTAATATAGTTGTTAACGGGAATAGGATGATTGACAATCCTAGCTATTGCAAGTCTTTTACTGTCGGTAGCAATTAATTTTTAATGAAAAAATAACGATTTTAGAGAAGATAACATATTTTACTTTTTTATCCCTTATTGTTTTTCAATTTTTCATTTAGCTTTGAACATTTTAATTTGTTCAAGGTCCTGAAATCAATTTTGATTGGATATATAAAAAAAATCAAAATTTATAAAAAAAGTCTCACCAATTCTATACAATTTTATGTAGAATTCTAGTGGAACTTATGAAAATCTTAAAAAATCTTTCGATTTAGTCAAACTCAAGAATTCTTTTAAAATCTAACTCAATCCTAATCCAACATCTCCTTAATTATATTCAATTCACTAAGATTGGAATGGATTAGGTAATATTATGTAATGTAAAATTTAAATGGTGAAATATTGGTACTTAAATGATGATTGAAATGGGTTTAAAATGGATACGAGTAGTAAAATTTTGAATGGATATATTTAAAATTCGCGGATATTTGCTCCGTTTTTCATCTTTATTATATATTAAGGAGTGTATTGGATTAAGATTTTATTAATTTTTAAAAGATTTTTACAATATTTAAGTTAATGATGAATTTACAAATGACTGTTTTATTTATACATAATACTGTAAAATCTAATAAAATCAATAATTTTATGAAATCCTTCCAATTCAGCAATTTTTGAATACCATCAAATTTTTATAGATTTTTAAAATATCATAATTGAATACTATTAAATTTTTATAAATTTTATAAGTGTCTGAATTGAATAACACAATATTTTAATAGATTCTAAAAAAATATAAATTAAATACTATTAAAATTTTAAAATCTAATAGAATTTGAATTCAATATACATTAATTACAATATACGTTTACATTTTAACAAACGAAATACAACCCTTTACATCTAAAAATTATTACTGATTACCCAAGGACGTGACTCACAAACAATCAGAGATTATAATTGATTCCAAAGTAATAATTATACAAATTGATAAATAAAAGTAGATAATTTCAAATTAATAAATTAATTACACTTAGTTAACATTTGAAAACTCGAACGCTATACCTATGAAAAAAAATTACCAAAACTTTAATTCAAGTTTGGAATTTCAACCAAATAAAGTTAATTTCATGAAATTATTAAAATTGAATTTTAAAAATTATGTAATACTAAATATAAAACATGTTGATTTACAAATACAATTTGTAATTTGTACCAATCAACTTTCAGTAAAATTTAATTTTTATTGTCATTTTCAGTCCCATATAACAATATAAAAGTTAAGATTTAAAAAAAAAAAAATATAAGCAGATATGGTTATATAACTTGAAGATAATTTTGATTGATAGTTGTCCAATTTGGATTCTTAATTAAGAGCTAGAAATTATAAGATAGGATAAGTGAGAAAGTAGCATCTTTCTCTGTACTTGTTATTACAAATTATCCGCTAAAATAATTATATTTTCGATCAAAAATAAAAATGAAATATTTCCTATTTTTAAGTAAGATGAGCTTATAATATAATCAAATGAATTTATAGTCTAATATTTATATAGAAAATACTTTTAATTACAAAAGATAATTAAATATATTAAAAAAGAATAAAATATCGAAGTGAATAACATATTAGAATTCAATAAAAAAGAAGCAAATAATAACACGTACGATTTGACCTAAACATGTCTCTTGAGGTAAGAGACACAGATTCTACATTATATCACCACCACCAATAAAAAAAAAAAAAAAGAACAAAATCTTAAAAGATTACCATAAATAGGATCTAATTAAAAAGAAATTTATTTATTCAATTTTTTTTTGGTTAAATTCTTCTATTCGTCGGACTGTAAAAGTTCCTTGACAAGTTCAGCGCAGCCTGACATTGGTTGATCCCTCAAATACCCCATAGAATTAGCAAAATGAAGATTAGAAACTGCACCATTGGAGCGAGTTAATATAACTTCAGCACGACTGCGACCTGGGTCTGCTGTCTTGCAATATGCCTGTGGACTGCTCACAAGAACCGCATAGCAGAATTGGTCTTGATGATCATCTTCTACCTTTATTCTGTATGTCCCAGTCGAATCTGTTTTTCCCTCAATACTGTATTTAAGTTGTGAATTTACCCTGTCCAGGCACTCGATCCTTACCTTTGCACCTGCATATATACATTTACCGGGTTAATTCTAATATCTAGAGTATATGTATTAATTTATATAGAGAGAAATTGATTAATATACCTGGAATATAAGTTGTTTTGTTGGTCTCAAAGCCACAACGACAAGTGTCACAGTAGACGCGGCCATGGACAAAGAAAGGCCTTCCAGAAATATGTGCACTAACAAGAGAATCGACTTCACAGAGAGAGAGGGCAAAGAAGAGGAACACCCACTTAGCCATTAGTGATCAGAATCAGTTTAGCAATTACAAACAAATGATGGTGTATTGTTTATATATAGAGAGAGTTTAGGGTGTTCAGTTCAATTAAATAGGCAGCAATTACTGGGGAAAGTTCATATTATCACATCACATGCATTAATATTCGAAAGTAGCACATCTTGCGGCATTTTAATCTCTGCGCTGCTTTCCACTTGCTTCTTCCTTTTCTCGCGCGGATATTATATTCTTGTGCTGTGTTGTTAAAATCTTACGTATTAATTGCAATACATGGTGTTTAGGAAACTGAGAAGTATTTACGTGCATGGGCATGTGTAATAATATAGCTTACTTAGCGGGTGAGACACATGCTTTTTAAAATTCTTCAATTCAACCATTATACACTCATTTGATGGATCCCAAAATTAAACTCCAGGGATAAAAATTATAACACATTAAATCGCTAATAATTATAAAGTGCTTGAAATCATATTTTCCAAATACTTTTCTTTGAGGGGAGCAAATTATAAATACTAATTGCCACTAAATAAAAGCGAATCAGCTATCAATATTTGTGTGGTCGCGTAATAATATTGCGATTGATTTACGATATATTTTAACTGTTATGTAATTAGGAAAAAATAAAAATACAATTATCAATTTGCGATTGTTTTGCAAGAAAATTTGCGATGAGCTGTGAGATGAGTATGATAATATCATATACTTTTTACGCAATAATAAAAGTAAAATATAATTTTGAGTAAAAAGTTCTAAACAAAGGTAGATCCAATCCAAGGAATAATAAATCAAAGCTTTACTGACTTAATTAAATATTTAAGTAGATGGAAAGTAAAAGAGACTTAAATGCATGTCATGGATCCCTATGACAATATCATTGAATTCAGCAATCTCGATTTCTTTTATTGCTCAACATTTCAATGCTTAACCAGCTTGTTTCATGGAGATCAATCATGTGAATTATAGACTGAGTTTTCTAACTAGATTAAATGTTACTATATAAATTCAGTCCTCACCTTTGCTACTCAATTATTTTTTTTATTTATTAAACACTTAGACCATATTTAGTATGATGTAATCAACTATATAATGAAATTGATATTATATTATATGACTGATTATATTGTTTGATTAGATTTTTTTTATTTTAAAAATGTAATGTAACATTTATTACTTAAGTAATTTTCATTACTTAATTTAATGTAATATTCATAAAAAAAAAAACACATTTATTGTTCATTATATTAAGTATATGTAATATCAATTATATCAAATTACTCTAATAAAAAATTTACTATTCAAAACTATTTAACACTATCATATCACCGCCACTCTACCACTACCACCACCATAGTGCCACCATTACTAACATTGCTTAACCACTATTACCACTATCACTACCATTACCGCTCCACCACCACCACCACCATTTCAACTACCACCACAACCACTCCACCACCCTTATTGCCACCTACCACCACCACTGCTCTACCACCTCAACCACCATCTCTCCTCAACTACCACCACTCTAACTACTACCGTTGCTCCACCACATCACCATCATCACCAGCGCTCTATAACCACCATCACCTCAACCACCACCAACACTCTACCACCATCATCACTACCACAACTATTACCTTGCGTTGTTGTCACCACCACCACCACTACCACTACCACTTCTCTACCACCATCACCATCACATAATAAAAATTATATTTTGCTTTTAATATGCAACACATAATAAAAATTATTTTTTATTATAGGAATGGGAATAATTGAACGAAAAATCACTAAAAAGATCAAAATACTCATAATTTTATATTGTGATTTAATTTATTCAATGAAAATATATGAAAAAAAATTCATTTATAATGACTTAATTAACTTTTATTTTGTTATATTACATTGCGGGTAAGCACTAAATAATAATTTTAGTTAATTTTTATTTCGGTTAAAATTGATTGATCATAAATTTCAATTAAATTCAATCAGTTAATTAACTTTTTATTTTTTTTAACTTTGATCTAGTTAAGAATCAAAATTAATTCAGTCAAAATAGTTCAATTCAGTTGAGTTAAAAAATTATTTTAATTAAGTAAAAAAAATTTTGATTAATTTATTTCGGTTAAAAATTTTACTCAAATTAACCGAATTGATTGAATGATCATCTTTGAATTACACTTTTTTCAATTTACCTTTTTTTTTTTAATTTTTTAGTTCAAATAAATTTATAAATCTAAGTGATCTTTAATAATTTAATATAATGAATAGTTTTTAGTTTATATATGTTTTTATACTAATAGTGACGTGGCGGTGGAGTGGTGTTTGAGATGGTAATGATGGTGGCGATAGTGGTGGTGGTAGTGGTGGCGGCGTGATGGTGGTAGTGTGATTGATAGTGATGAAGCAGTGATGGTGGTGGTAGTGTAATTGGTAATGGTAGTATTTAAATTAAATTACATTACATATACGCAAACAAATATAAAAATAGAATGATGATTATATTGCATAAATTTTATTAATTATATTTCCAAATAAAATAATGAAATCTTAATTACATTCTATTCCATTTTATTTTTCATTGCATAATATTTTTAATTACATTACGTTGCATAATATCTTTGATTACATTACATTACATTATATCCGATCAAATACAGTGTTAGTGCCCAAGTTTTTCTTTCTTTTTATATTATATTTAGCCTCAGATTTTCATTAAATGCTTATTACAAGCACTTTACACTAATAATTAAATACATTTTATCCACTACAGACCTCCTTTCAAATAGGTAATGGCAATACATTGTTGTGTTTCACTTATATACTAATCATCTATCGAAGCAAGTCGATATTTATAAATATTTAAATATTTACTTTTATTGTATTATGTTGATATGTTAAAAAATTTTTAATTCATATCTTTATATTAAAACTAACAATAAATACATATATATTTGAGTAAACTAATTTTAAATTCACAACTATGTATATGTATATTTATTAATTAAAAATACTCGATAGAATAAAAATAAAAAATTTTAAAGTTATAATTTATATATTTTTCTTTTCAAAAAAATCTATATATTTATTAATTATAAAATATTTTAAATTCAAAAATTTTAAAATTATAATTATTTATATATCTATTAATTATAAATTAATTAAAAAAATTATACCCAATCAATTCTAATAAAAATAAAGTGAAATTTCTAAAATTTTCTAGCCCTTTGTGTGCGGATACTTTTATATATTACTTTAATAATTATTTAGTATATTAGAACCAAGAATAAAAATTATTGAAAGTGTTTTAGACAAAACCTCAGGAACTAATAATAATTAATCCTTATATATAATCCTTTTATGATACATACCTTAAAAAATAAATATAATAGATAAATGAGATTAATTAGAAAGGTCCGAGAGAAAGAAATCCTTAAGAAATATAAAATTGAGTAAAAATCCTCAAAAGGAGAGATAATAAATAGATTAAATTTAATCAAAAAGGTTATGAAGCTCATTATATATAGAGGGAGAAATGGGTTGATATAAATTTCTGAAAAGGAAAAATTTAAAAATTTTCAAAAGTCTAATTAGTTATAATTATCCATGCATATTTATTAAAAACAATTTTAAAAATTGTTTAGAGTATATATATATAATGTGATCTATTTAGGCCATAATTAGATATGGCCATATTACGATTTCTGAAATCCGAACCCTCAGTTTGAGACAGGTGAAAATCGAAATCGAAATCGATGAGAATCGAAATTGTTTTAAATAATTTTATGAAACTTTCAAATTACCGCTTCTAATAATTATAAACAGTTACATAACGACCAGTTTTAAGGATAGTTGTAAAAAAATAATTTTTTGGATTTATTATAAATACCCATTTTCATTTACAATCGTCTCACACAAAATAATATCGACTCTCTCTACTCTATATTATTTTCTACTCTACTCTACAATATCTTTAATTTGCATTTATAAATTGTTGTCCAAAATATTATAAAATAATTTCTTCAAAGTCTAATCTCTAATTATTTGTCCAAATTATTGTCAATTAATTTCTTCAAATTCCAATATATAATTATCTAATTATTCTCTCTAATTCTTTCTATTCAATTTTCCAAGTTACATATTATTTTATTATAATGACAAGTAGAGGAAACTCAAAGGGAGCACAAGAGAATACTAAAGAAAATGAATATCTTCGCAATGGGTCTTCAACGGAAACATCGGCTAATGGTGGAAATAGTGACTAAGGTAAAAGGGGTGAAATTGGTACAAGATAAGAAAGAACTACTTGGGCTTTAATTCCTTTAAACTCTAAAAAGATACGTAGGCAATTTAATATTTTAAAAAAAAAATGAAGTTCAAGCCCTTTATACATATATATTCCAACTCTTTTAAACAAAAAAATAAATTAAGGTAAAGACTTTTTTTTTTAAAATAAATAAATTAAGTTCAAGTGTTTTTTTAACTTTTGACAGTATTTTTTTAACATAAATAATTTCACAAATTTTTAAATTCTAAATTTTGAAAAAAATATATTTTTTAAATTTTTATTTTACAATTATACGATTCACTAGAAAACCGATCAAAAAATCGATCAGAACCGTCGATTTTAGAACCATTAAAAAATTAGAATCAGAACCAAAATCGTAATCATTTGGTTCTAAACTGTAACCGACTGTATCAATTTTTTATTCAGTTCCAATTCTAAATTTTTTAAAACTAAAACCGTCGGTTTCAGAACTGTGAATAGGTGTAGCTATAATTTTAGTTCAGAATTGAGAGTCTTATTTACAGAGGCAAACAAAACGTTATGCCACTGATAAAGTAATAGTTGCGGAGTCACATTTAGCAGAACCACATCTCTTTCAGCTCACGTAGTCCAATTGTGAAAAGGATGATAAAATTTCAAGAAATTAAAGACTAAATTTCGTAGCGTCTTTTGTGATGCATTTCGAATAAAAGTGACATTGTAATACCGTATGTGATGACGATAAATTGCTGTAGGAAAATAAGTGCAAACATACATTTGATAAGAAAAGTAGTATGTCTCTTCAATCATGACAGTTTCTTAGTTAATACTTAGCGGCCTTTGCATTTTATTTATAATGCATGTTTCATGTCAATGCAGCTAAAAGGATCAACATCACCCTATTTACTACATGACCAGCAACCAAAGATTTATTTGCAATTTATATAATGTTTAAACTAAATATATTCCAATACGTATACCATCTAGCCAAAATATTACACTTGGAATGAATGTCGCTGTTCATATTGAAAACCCACCTCCACCTCCACCTCCACCTTCCATAGCTGCTTCCGTAAATGACATCATCTGTTCTTCCCATTGGTGCTCTATGGGACGCATTTGTTCGGTTCTGGTAGCTTTATATAAGCAATCCATTTTTTAGGCTTTATAAAATCAGGTTCGCATCAGGGACGTATTAAGTTCAAACAAACTTGGCTCGATTTTAAAATTCTGGTTAGATTAGAGCTTAGCCAGATTTTAGAATTCTACTTGGATTAGGTGGAAAAATAAGAAAAAAAAAATCAAATTTTCTAAGAAAAAGAAAAATACAATACAGAATAGAGAAAACGCCTTAAAATCTTTTTTTTGTTTCATTTTTCATATATATGTGTGTATGCAGTAATTAGTCTAATAGGAAATTGGGCAGTAATTCAGTCCGGATCATATAAAAAAAATGCATAGTTTTAAAAATCAGCGAGCCAGACCGGTTGAAAATTAATTTAATTCAAATTTTGAGTTTTTTCTGATTATAGACCTTTTAAAAATTAATTTATTAATTTATTAATTTATTTGTTTAAAATAATTTATTAATTTATTTATTATTTTTATAAAGCCAAATTTAAGAATGTTTTTTTATTTACTTTTTTATTCTATACTTTCAATTTTATTTAAATGTATTTAAAAATATTATATATAAAAATCTAATTGAGCCGTATTAAATCTGATTGAATTCTCCAATCTAATAAACCCTTATTTTCCCTGATTCACAAACCGATTCGATTGTTAGAGCTCTAACTTTATAGATTATTTTACATCAACAATACATTGCGAATGCTTCGTGAATTCCTTCATTTACTCACATAAAAAGTCCAATTTTTAAAACTATTCCACCTATGAATTAATTATATAAATTAATATTCACAAAACTGAAAAAAGAAAAAAAATAATATTTACAGTCTAAACGGGAAAAAAACCTTCTAAGGAGTGAGATGGACATAAAATTGTAATTTATTCTGTCTTAATAGAAGTTTTGAGTTAGACTTTAAATATAAGTCTTTTTAAACAATAAGAAGAGAGAGTCCTTAAATAACTTTAGAGTCTAATGTATGCAAATTCGAATTAGTGGAATCACTTAACTAATTTAGAACAAATGGATAGAAGAACAGATTAATGGGTGCATGCACGTTATCCTCCACAACATCCAAATCTTAAATGCTATTAATTATGAAGATCATTAAAGCAGTACTCTAACACAAACATTAATGAGTGATTAGCCTCTTTACATGCACATGACTCCTCCAACCAAATCCAACGATATTATAGAGATTCTCAACATACCCATTTTCTCAAATCTCACACAAACATCAGTTTCAACTTTCCACAGCACAACAAAAGCAAGAATTAGGTAAAATAGTAACCAATAATTACTGCACCAACCGAGTCCCACTCGATGGAAACTTTATTGCATATCCTTAATATTTCTTGGTTTGTTTTGAAGATGATGGACAAGAAAATGTAGATGAAGCCTTCTTTAGAGGAATGCATTTGGCTTTTGTTGCTTTCACCTCTTTAATGTCTTCCTCTCGTACTGCTTCTTCCATCACTCCATTCCTTTTGTTCCTAGTAATAAATAATGCATGGAATTAAAATAATAATAATAATAATAATAATAGTAATAATAATAAACAGTCACCTTTCTTCATTATACGAGTTTGATCTCTTCAACACGGACTGAACAGCAACTCGGTTCTCGCTCACTGACTCGACAATGCTACCACTAAAATACTGCTTCTCTTCCACCTGTAAATTTCCAAACCTAGGATTTTCAGACATGCAACTAATCATCATTTCCTCTTCTCCAACTCTCATCGCACTTTTACACAAAACCCCTTTATGAAGGAGATTGCTTTCACTAGTCCTTTTAATCACAATGTCATTTCTCTTCATCTTTTCAGGTTGCTTTAAATTCAGTCGATTACTATTACCCTTTGCTTTAGCCACAGCTAAATTTCCACACGAAATGAGTTGGAGGAGAACCGAGTTACGACTCGGTGCTGACTCAGTGTCAATTGGGTCACCATCTTCAAATCGTTTGGAAATTGCGTTTTGATGATGGGTTTTGTTTACTATTGATGACGAGGTCGATGGTGGTGGGCACGAGTTGTGGTTATTTGGCTCAGTTGAGTTTGGGTTTTTTGGAGCTTCTTGTTGGTCTTCTAACTCTTCAGTAGACACCCCTCTAGAACAACGAGAGTGAGGAGTTGTGGAAGTTGTGTAGCTTGTTTTCTCTTCGTCTTCATATTCTTCTTGTGATTCTTGTTCTTGCTCTTCTTCTTCATATTCTTCGTACTCGTACTTGGTGCAGAGTTGACTCGGACCGAGTTGCTTTGGTTTTGCATGGTGATTGGGTTCTTGAATTAGTTGAATGTCATTATTGCTCAGTTGAAGTTCTTGGAACTTTTCCGCTAAAGAAAAATAAAAATATCTGTCAGTCATATTATACTAAATTAAATTAATAAAAGTGCAAATTGTCAGAATAATTTATCTAATTATTACTTAATTAACCAGTTAATTATATATGATAGTAACATAAAAAATTTTAAAATTCTTAATTATTATTTCCGAAAAAAATAAATAATTACTATTAGCTAGTGATCAGGAGTCAACACTAACCAGAACATCCTTCAACTAATTCAGATCCTTTGAGAACATATTCAGCTCCATCAGAAGGATAAATAATATCATTTTCTGCCAAATCATTCCACACATAGCCATTCTTGTAGCTCCTGGAAAAATAAACAAATTAAAAAAGAATAATTAGCAATAATCAACAAGAAATTCAAAACTAACTAGACGATTATTCGCACACTACACCTTTTGCAAGACCATGAGTATAAAGAAGGCATCCCTTTCCCTCTAAGAACTGTGAGCCGATCCAGAACATCTGACAAAATAACAATAAACATTTCAGTAATCAAATTAACACTAAAAAAGAACAACATTTCAGTAATCAAAGTATAAATATCTGTATTATATATATAAACTCGGTTATTTTTGTATATAAATACCTTTCAAACGAAGGTGTTGATTGGCGAAATGGGTAACTTCCATGAAATGTGGATGTTGAAGATGGCCATTTCTAGAGAGATAGTAAATAACTTGAACTTTTCTGATAGGTTTGACCTGCTTTGGCTGGACTTGTATGCTTACTTTGGCTCTGTTGGGACTATTTTCTCTTTCGCTTGTTCTTCTACAACGAACATTATCCATTTTCTTGTGTCTTTCTTAATTGATGGTTGGATTGGTGTTTAACACGGGAAATCGATCGACTCTTTGCTTTTATAAGAGAGACAAAGAGAGAGAGAGAGAGAGAGTAACGGAAAGTGAAAAGGAAAAATGAGGATTGACAATTGAAGCATGAAAAGGTGCGACCATATTAACTTCTGTAACTTGTAAAAAAATAAAAAATAAAATTAAAAAACCGAAAACGAAAGCCAACACTTTGGATGCTTTTTAAGGGTCCCAGTGATATTTTTAAGAAATTACTTGCCTAACCCGGTACATAGATACTGACTATAGATTAAATTAATAATAATAATAATTTTTTAAAAAACATTTTAATTTAATTTTTTTTTCTCAAATATGATTAGAAATATTCTCATTTTAATAAAAAATATTTTTTTAATGATTTGATCTATGAGTGGCCATAGACTCAGTTTAAATAAAATTTTTCTTTTTTTATAACGTATCTTACATATTGACTATTTTTGTTAATATTAAAATATAAATTTTTGTTTATATTAAAATAAATATAATTGCTTAATTTGTATTTATTTTATTGTATAAATTATTTGTAATGCTACTTTTTACGTACTTAATTCTTTTTTGTCTCAAAATAAAATTCAACCCAATCTATAGACTTAAATCGTCGGTCCCTAATTTATAAATGTATATTCTTAAAATTTTAATAAGTGATTAAAAAGAAAATTCAACCATCACCCAATCTCTAACCTCTTGCGTTCAACCCAAAATCAATATCTATATATAATTATTATGAATAATAAGAATAAATTATTTTTTACTACTAGGTATAGAAAAAAATGAGCATGTGATCTGAATTGATAATGGTAATTATTTTGACTATAGTAATAATAAAATTCATTTAATGCATTAGGGAAAGAAATATATGCACATATATACAAATTTTCGAAATCCTAAAATATGACACCGGAAAAGAAATATATAGTTATAATTTTTATTTTTCTAGTTTTATAAATATTATTTTCTTTTAAGTCAAATAAATTTAAAATATAATAAAAAAATATTAAAAATATTTAATCAAGATGTTATCTATTTATTGCATGAAAAATATAAATATCTTACCATAGCAATTATAAATTAATTCAGTAACAAAAAAAAAATAAAAAAATTATTAAGAATATAACTCTTTTCGCAACTCAACATATAATAAAAAATAAATTATATTTAAAAAATTATCAATTTAAATTTCAAAAATTAACTGTTTCTTTAATTTTAAAATACTGTAATTTAATGAAATTTGATGTTGATAAATATAAAGGAAAAACTATAGTCAAATCAATAAATGAAAATTACAAAACGAATATTGCTAAGATATAATTTTTTTTCTTTATTTTTTTGAATTGTAAATTTAAAATAAATAAATAAGTTAATTAATTAATAAAAAAGATTATATGAAAGAAACGTTCTATCTAAACTAAATAAACTATCAATTTTTCCTACAACTATACAGAATATAAGAATTTATTATCTATATATATTTATTAAAAATTATTTTTAAAAATATATCTAATTAAATAATAAATTATAACTTTTCTTTTTTTCCCCTATCTATAAATATCTCAAGTCCACTAGATTAGAATTAAAACCTGTGTTAGACCAATAAAGGTAAAATGTATTTCTCTTGAAATCTTTTCACGGTAAAAAAATTGAATCAAACCGTACATATTATGTCGTGAACCTAAATAAATAAATATATTTATAATTAGAGTTTTATTATTAATAAAATTTTCATATATTTATATTTACTGTCACAAAATCTTTGTAAGTTCTTCTGCCTCGCTACTGGATAAAAAGATTCCTCTGCCCATAACTATTCATTGGCCATGGAAGTAATAAAATTCAATTTACCCCGTGAATTTCAAAACAAACATTTAATTTATCTAAAAGAATAACTATTCCATTTAATAACTTTTTGTACAATTTACTCATGAATTTGCATGAAAAAAAGTCCAATTTTTGATAAAAAGTAATTTTTAAATATTTTTAACTAATAAAAATTATTCAAGAAGTTTAAACTTAAGAAATAAAAATCATTTAAAACATTAAAATAAAATTTATCTTTGATTTAAATATAATTAAACAAAATATTTGATTTAGAAAATTATGGAGTTAGAAAAATATTTAATTATATGAATTTTTGGTTTAAAAAATATCTATTATTATTTTTTGATTATTTGTATATGATCTAAATTAAATATTTCATTATTTTTAATTATATTTTAATTTGAATTAAAATTCTTGAAGGGGCTTTTTGTTCTTTCAGTGCAAGTTTAAGGAGCAAATTGTACAAAAATTAATTTTTGGACAAAGTGAATGTTGCTCCTAAGGTCAGGGAGTCAAATTGAGCGTTATTCGGGTAAATCAATTTTAGTGAATAATACAAAAAGAGTATATCTTTTATCTCTTTTTATTTTAAACATAACAGAGCATAAAAAGCTTTTAACTTTTTCCGGTCAACACATTGTTTGTTAACACTCTCTATGAACTATACAAGCGATTAGATGTTAAAACTCATAGAATGAAAATTGACATAATAAATTAATTTATCTGAGTTTGAGCCGCCCAATATTAAAAAATTAATAGTAATTAATTAATTAACTAAATTCACACTTATGAATGTATTATTTATAGAATACGAGATTCTTAATGTCTTGATTAGTATAAGTTGAGAGAAGAAATTGAGCATTGGTGTAAAAATATAGAAAAAAAAAACACACTATTAAAATTGGAGAATAATTGAAATTATTTGATAAAATTGATTAAAAAATGCCAATTTTAATTTATTGAAATATTTAATATAAATTGAGAGTTCTTGTAAAGCAAAACAAATTCTTTGAAGGACTGTTGTCTTTTTCATGTATTTTTTTAATATCAATTTTTTGACAGACAATTTTACATGCCTATATTATATTTATGTGCAGCATTAATTAAAAGCCATGCACGTCGCTTGAAACAGTAACGAGCAACCTCTTAGGTATTCTTTTGGACTCTATCAACATAAATGCACAACTTTAAAACTTCAACTGCATGGTAATTTCAATTTTGCAGATGAATTACTATATAGTTCAATTTTTAAATTTTAATAACATTTCGTATTATTAATAATTATTTTTTATTTAATTTTTATATGCAAATAATTCAATATGTAATTAGAATAATTTGTAGAATAATAATTTTTATATTTTCAACTATAAAAAGAAAGAGCATTTAAGTCAATTATAATTAGCATAATAAAAAAGAAAGTCAATTATATTAGTAATTTAATAAAAAGGGCATTTAAGTCTCTGTTGATTGTGAGCAGGAGAAAATAGGGTCCGTCCTATCTAATAATTTTAAGAGTTGACAATTTGGAGCTACAGACACCGACTAGTCCTTACAGTTGGGGTTTTGTAGGTACCCTCCGAAGGGGCAACCCTAACAGGGGAAGGTACTGTACTGTGTCTGTCATTCCAGCACCAGCAGGCTTCCTTCGTAGCTGTTTTTGATTTGATGTCACACTTACCTGCATTTTGTTATGACGTCACTTCCACATTTTTACTCTTTAGTTCACTCTGTTTTTCTTTTACTTTGGCTCGCTGTTTTTGGAAGCTTTTACTTCGTCTTCCTATAAATGATTTACGCTTCCAATGGTTGTTTTCATGTCAGAGCTAGTAATTTATGGTTACTCTGTCACGTGCAAGTATATTTTTTACCCTGTGTTAGTTATATATATTACTTTCTTCGACCTACGCCTCGAGTTTCGTTGTCAATCTAAATTATAAAAAATTTGTCCCCGTATGCATCGAACTTTCAAGACACTTAGCCCATATTATAACAGCCATTTAGTAATTCGGATCTATTCTTAATATCTCATATAATTTATAATTCAGCCTCTATATATATATATATATATATTAACATTTCAAAAGCTGAAATCTAGCATTAAATCTCAGTGAAAAGAGCAAATAGAGTCTTTATAATCAATAAATTTATACTTCTTAGAAAAGTTTATGAAATGGGATGAAATTCACAAAATCAAAATCAGTGAATAATAATAAATAATATATTACTCACATAATCAAACACAATGTTCTCCAATTTATTATGAATATTCATTCTAGTAAAGCACATATCAGTCATAGCACTCATAAGTAATAACAATTATAATGCACATTAAGTAGTCATTAGTCAGTGAAATCATATTAATAAAATCATGCTCATCCTAAGAATGCTTTAATGTTAATGATATAAATGATGGTCATGTGCTTTGTACCTGGGGATTCCACCCCATTTGAACAAAATGGAGTCAGATATAAATATTTTTCATAGAACATTTTCTTGTAATAAATATCATAATCCAAGGTACATAAGGGGGCATCACTCTCACCGCTTATGCCCACAGTCAGTATTCTTACCATACTCGTGCTCTTGACCCTGATGATTCATATTGTCCTAACTCCCCACAACAATAACATCACATTAAATACAAAACATCCAATCACTGAATTTATTAATGCACACGCGTGCGAACACACACACATATGTATTTAAATACTTGCAAATAAATAAATGCAATATTTTAAAAAATAAGTTATGCATTTATGAATTTGATCAAGCATTATATATTATTACTCATTTTAAAAGCGAAAATTCTACACTTTGTTTGATCAATTAAACGTTGTCAGTA
This sequence comes from Jatropha podagrica, assembly GCA_947857235.1. Taxonomy (NCBI): domain Eukaryota; kingdom Viridiplantae; phylum Streptophyta; class Magnoliopsida; order Malpighiales; family Euphorbiaceae; genus Jatropha; species Jatropha podagrica. The sequence goes on from CANUEP010232434.1 coordinate 244,748, forward strand.
GTATCTGAGAATTCCCGGCCTAAATATCAAATTCACACACCTTGCATTATCAGTTCTTTATTTCTAACTCTTTATTGATATTTAAATTCTTATTATTTTTATTTGTTTAACTTACATTTGTATTTCATTTCATCAAATGCATAAATTTATATTTTTAAACAAACTAATCAATTTAAATCTTTCATAGTCTTATTTATGAAAATCAAGTGTATACACACACACCCATATTTATATCTATTTATTTTACCAAATAAATATAATAAGATTTTACAATAAAAATCATTAATTTTCTTTACATTGCTTTTCTTAACTTTAGAAATCACTTAAAATTCTATTTTCAAATACTTAATTTAATTCAATTAAATACAATAAACTAATTCTTTAATAATGCTTTCTTTTCTCTTTCTGTCAAAATATGGCAGCATGTCATTTGTAATTTGAGTTAATCGTATTTAAACATTATATTTTTAATATAATTTACACGGCCCATCTTTTGGACAGAACAATTTGACTCTCATCTGCCATTTTCAATATTTTGCAATTACAATATCAAAATTTATTTTATCTTTAACAATTTACCAGTCTTTGTTTTAAATTTTCACAGTTTACAAATTCTTGTCACTTTTATTAATAATTTTTATAAATTGGCTAATTTTATTAATAAATTGAAAATCCATCTCAGAACTAACATTCATTTAATTTTTTTTACTAAGCCAATTCAATCAAAACTACTTAATTAATTTTCATTTTAGAATCCACATTAAAATTTAATGAACTGAATCTTAAGGTACACTGATCAAAAATCAAACTTTAGATTCAGGCTCAGTGTGTGAAATCTATGATTCTGCCTCTCGAGGTCTTATTGGAGACTCGTCAACCAGTGACCAGAGCGTCGCGAGTGCCATTGTGTACATTGGCTGAAAAATCCAACTGCATCCAAAAATCACAAACTATATATCAATTTGTTCGTTATGCTAAGATGATCACTAATATGTTGTCATTTTAACATGGTATTTGGCTGAAAATCGACCAAGAAGGTTCACTATTCACTATTTTGAGTTTTGTGATTCTGATAATAAAAATCAGTAAGAAAGCCATCACATGAAAGAGGATGAGGATTTACTATTAACCTCGGGCTTTGGACTTGTCAAAAACGGCGTATATTGCCAAAAATAAAAATTTGGTGTCGTGAGCTTCCAGCATCTATCTCTCTTGATCGGATGCCAAATTGCGTGAACCAAAATTACAATCATGATCCTTGCAACGAGTAAATACTTTTCGTGTATTTACTTGTCGGCTTTGGTGATCGATAGCCAGAGAACAATGGCACGAAGGAAAAGGGCGTCGGTGTCATACAAAGTGAGCAGAGAGAGTTTCTATGTTTGTGTCTTTTTTTTGTTAATGCCTTTGTTTTTTTTAAACCATCATTACTACTTTTATTGGTCAACAACTTCATTATGAAGTTGATTTAGGTTCATTTAAAGTTTGGTTTGATTTGTAGATTTTTCAATCGAATTTGACAATTTAAATTTGATTTTCGGGTTCTATTTTCAGCATAAAATATTATTTTTCAATCAACTTTATTGGTTAGATTTTATGGTTAAATTTTAAGTGAAAATTCCTTGAAAATAAATTTACAGGTCATTTCACTTACTTTTTTTAAATAAAATTAAAATGGGACTAAACTCCTAATTAGAATGAGATTAAACTTATTATATTAATATAATATATCTCTTTTGTTTCTCACTAATGAAATAAATTTTATAAAAAATTTTGTTATATTTTCTGTAAGCACCATCCGTATAAATTATTTTGTTATATATGAATGAAAACTAAATAAAAATGGCCTATCTTTTCATAACTATAATTCGACGAGGAAGATTAAAAAAAATATAAAAATAAGGCTAACATGCACAAATTAATTGAGGGAAATTTTGACATTTCTATTATTCTCTATTCCTACTTTTACTATAAGGGCATTTTAGGGAGTCAATATTCTCCATTCATACTGTTATATGTATTATAAATATATTTATTTTTTATTTTAATATATTATACAAATAAAAATATTAATCAAATTTTAAAATAATATTTAAAAAAAATATTTTTAAATAACTATATAAATTGATAATAAAAAACACAAATTAAAAAAAATAATTTTACTAGCAATGATTTTTATAAGGTTAATGAAATCCAAAATAATGTAAATATAAATCAACTGTTAATAAATTTATACAAAACGTAATTGATATGATTAACAGCTGATTTAGGACTTTGATCAGCTATGAGCTTATCAAAATGGTTCTAAACCCGCAGATGGCTCGAGATTGCTTGTACTTTTTTCGGATATGTTATCAAAATGTTACCATACCCACAATTTTTTTTTTTATCTTTTAAGAAAAGTGGACAAGTCGAGGCCTGTCTGTGGCCCGCAGTGGGCAAGCCGGGCCATATTGGAGGGCCGCTTTTTAATGAGCTTTTTCGGTTCGACTGTTTTTGGATTGAGCCGGATCGGGCCAGACTGTTTTATTCTAAGAATAAAAGTTTTTAAATTCTATATGATCATCCTCAACATTTTGAATCGTAAGTCTAAGATTGGAAGAGGTTTTATGGTAAATGTGTGGAGTCAGCCACGGCTTGTTAATGATATTTTTTTTCTTTATTCAATCTGACTCTTTGGTCGGATTTGACCATCTTGTTGTGTCGGATTTAATTGAGAGAGGTTCTCGGTCTTGGAATGAGGCTCTAGTTCCTGGCCTGTTGAGTCCTGCAGATGCGGCTCTATATTACAAATTCCTCTCCATGGGCAACCTCAAGATGACTTTTAACCATTACCGTTTATTGAATTTAATGTAAATAATTTAATGATTGTTTACTATTTACCGATATTTATCTGCCCTGTCTCAGCCTGAAAATGTGTATTTACATAGATCAGACTGAGAAACAAGCATGACTACAACTAAGGGGAAAACATTTACAACTAAGCTTCTTTTCTTATAAACCCATGCCACTGCTTCTGCAAATTCCTACTTAAAACCTTCTCATGCTTCTCAGATAAAAGAGCAAAAAGAAATGGCTTTCCATAACCTTCTATTTGCTTTTTATTTTTTTTCTTGTGTTCCTTCTCTTTTTCTTGCACAACCTTTTAAAGCTGTGAATTTGTGAAATTGGCTTGTCACAGAAGCCTGGATCAAACCTTCCCAATTTAATGGCATCCCCAACGAAGATCTTTTGGTAGTTATAATTACTTATTCACCTCAACCTTGAAATAATTTTTAGTTAATTGTTTAAGAACTAGGGGAAAATGTGTCATTAAGCTGAAACTTTCAAATTTTTATTTTTTTTTTAATTCCTTTCTTGAAGTTTTAATGAATTTTTTATTTTTGACCATTTTGGTAGGATGGAACTCAAGTGCAGTTCAAATCCACAAAGCTGCAAAAGTTTCTTTCCTCAGCAAATGGAGGTGGAACATTCTTGTAGCCAATCACTCCTCTGCCTCTGGCTGGGAAACTTTCAGAGTAAATTCTTTAAGCAATTGATGTAGTTATAATTAATTACTAGATTCCATTACGATCCAATAAGCAGATAGAAGACAGAAACTCGAACATTAAGCTATTATCCCGATGTTCCATTGATATTGCACAACAACTGTACATGTTTTGATGGTTATAATTTTATATCATGTACTTGTGGAGGATCAATGAGACATTTTTCAATTTGAGAGTGTTTAACGAGCAGTTTGTTTCATTGCTGGAAAGCTAGAAACATTTCAGATTATAAGGAATAATGATGATCCTAATCGAGTTTGCCAATTCCTTCAGGTATATTTCATCTGCTATATTGATAAAATCATTGTTTTCCCCCCCAAAATTAGGAAGCTTTCCTATCAAGGACTATGTAATGGAACTTGAGTCCCTTCACTCGCTGCACCTAAGTTTCTCATATCAGCGATTGTTATTCATGCACAAAAAGTAAAGCTTACAAGAAAAAATATATTTGTAATTAGGCACAGTCAGAGACACTGGTGACAGCAGCTTATGGAGGTACTGGTTGGGAAGACAACAATCCATCAGTTTTTCAAATGACAATTGTCAATACCTTACGCGGCGAATACCAAATTACAAATGGTTATGGTCCTGACAAAGCTAATCAGGTATTGCAGGTAAGCATCAAACCATTTTAAACTTATAGTAATATGTTTTATTAAGTCAAACTTTCATTTTTCCTCCCATTAAGGAATTTTTTTTTTCATTTTTTATGCAAAAGTGAAATTCATGAAAAATTTACTATTGGCTGCAATTAAAGTCATTAAATAATCTGTTTTTAATTTTTTTTTACCAAGGAAATTGTTGAAGTTACAGAAAAGAAAAGACTCAAACATGTCACTCAACTTTTCAAGTTTTATATATCAAAAAGTGCAATCTTTTGCAAAGAAATGTAATTACTGCTAATGAATTTTGCATAAAAAAATCCTCAATTTGAAAAGGCAAATTTCTTTTTTAGAAAATTTTTGCAAACTTACTCATTACATAATCAAGGCGATAATAAAATATTTTGCAGTTTATGTAACCGGAAAAATATTGAGTAATCTAATCCCATTTCAGGATCATTGGAACTCTTACATTACTAAAGAGGACTTCAGATTCATGTCAACCAATGGTCTTAATGCTGTTAGAGTTCCTGTTGGATGGTGGATAGCTAGTGATCCTCCAACTAAGCCTTTTGCGTTTGGCTCCTTGAAAGCCTTAGACAGCGCTTTTACATGGGCAGGGTTGGTAACTTTAGCATACAAAAATTTAGTATAAAGAGGACTGTGTTTTTATTTCGAAAGACAAAAAAATTTCTTGCAGTAAAGATGGAATGAAATTAATAGTTGATCTAGGTTCACAAAATGGCATATCATAGCGGAACAAGAGATGGATATCAGGAATGGGGGGATTCTAATAGTCAGGATACTGTTGCTGGCATAGACTTCCTTGTTGCAAGGTTAAGTGTAAATACCATCTAAATTAATTTATGCACTAAGCAAATAAGAAGTTGTTGCTAATTTCCTTCATCCTTCACATATAAAGACAATCCAAGTGTTGCAGCAATTGAGTTGATGAATGAACCGTTGGCGCCGGGAGTTGGTGACACTCTTAAGAAGAATTATAAAGCAGGTTATGATGCAGTAAGGAAGCACACTCAAAGTGCGTATGTGATCCTTTCAAATAGATTAGGACCTGCCGATCCAAAGGAATTGCTCTCTTTCGCAAGCATCCTTAATCGCGTAGTGATCGATGTGCATTACTACAATCTATTTTCAGAGATGTTCTCCAAGTTGAATGCACAACAACACACTGATTATATCTACAATCAACGGTCTAGATCTTAGTGTTGTGACTTCTGCAAATGGTCCTCTCAGTTTTGTTGGTAATTACAATTTCTTACGTTTAATCTAGGGCTTAATTGAAAAATATATTATTCAAAATTAATTGCAATTTACCTCAGGACTCTATTGAAAGAATAGTGATTTGTATTACTATAACTAGAAATTCAAAAGTCAAACTAATGGATTATCAATTCATTCTTTGAATTTGATTGAAGTCAATGTATTTGTCTAATTTTGGGTTTAATTAATTGGTTAATGGCTTGATTAATGATAATTTGCCGAACTCAAAAAAGTTTAAACATTATTGCTAAACTTTGTTGAGATATTGATTGGACTAAAAAACTGAGTAGATATGTCATTAGTTTAGCTAGTGGATCAATAGTTTAATTAGTGAGTTATAAAAAAACAATGATACATATTATTCATATAATTATAATTTAAAACAATTATAACATAATAAAAGATTAAAAATATCAAAAAATCGGTCTTGATCAATTTAGTCTATATGAGTCAATTGGTTCAACCATTGATCAGTTGGTTCAATCCGATTCTCTTCCTCAAATGATTCAAAAATAAAATTAGTTCGATTTTGAAACCGGTTCATCAATTTTTCATATTGACTCACTAGGTCCAAGTTTAATATCTATGAGTTCAAGAGCTCAGTTGATTTCAATCTAAATTTAGCAATTAAATTGACAATTTGATATAAATTGACTAGTCGATTTGACGTTTTGCTTTAATGGTTATTTAAAATTGTGTTATTTTTCTTTCAATTGAGCCCTAAAGTAGAAGTGCAACTAACCTTTATTAAGAAATTAGGATTAAATCTATGAAACGAGAATAGGATAAAATTACAAATGTGAAAAAGTTTAGGGTTTTCTTTTTTTAAATAGAATAGGATTAAAAAAATGGTTAGGCCTTTTAATTTATGCAATGAAGAATTGAAGACTACGGAATTTCTTTTCGAAAAATACTGCAAAATAATAATAATAATAATTAACGGTCTTGGGCTTGTAATGGAATTTTGCAGGTGAATGGACTGGAGAACGGGCATTACAAGGAGCATCCATGCAAGATTACCAAAATTTTGCTAAAACCCAACAACAAGTTTATGGGCGTGCAACTTTTGGATGGGCTTATTGGGCTTACAAGTGTGTGCAGAAGCACTGGACCCCCTCAAGTGGATGATTGAGAACAACTACATTAAGCTTAATTATAGTTCCACCATGCTTGCTTTGTTTAATACCAATAAATTTTATTGGCCTTTTCTTTTCTTTTTCGCTTTTAATAACTCAGATGTCTTTTTATGATAACAAATATCTTTCTTTTCCCTTATTACTAAATAAAATATAGCATTTAATTTTATTTAGTTGAATAATTAAAATTTTGATATATACACGTGAATTTTGAGCAATGAATCTAATAGTATAACCTAACGCGTAAATGTGAATAATATAGTATGAATCTAATAGAATAGAACAACTAACTAAAGGCACGTGGATGTAAGCTAGTGTGTTGTGGGTCAATTAACGGCCAAATAAGCAACAAACCGATGAACTTTGGATGGAGATGGTGATAGAAGTAAACTTAGAAAATTTGAGAGAATAGCAAAATTGCTATTCAAATGATCAGGTGTTCACTTATGAGATATCATACAAATATTTATAGTACATTTAGTTCGGTAATTGATGATATAAATACATAACAAGAATCTCGTTTACGAACAACAAAGCAAGATCTTGATAATTAATGACCTTTGATGACTCTTTTAACCGAGTGATACTTTTATTCAAACGGATATGGATGTTGCTTTGACCTACTTAGTTGTTTGGTTTGTTGTGTCTATTTGCTCAGTCTTAAGTTGCTCAATAAAATTTAATAATTGTTCTTATCAAGTGGTAATTGATAAAAAAAAAAAAAAAAATGAGATAGTAACTAATAAAATGAAAAGTATTTACTAAATTTGCCGAAAACATTAAAGTTCATTTTTTTTTGTGATTTAGCATTTATTTTCTTTGTTTTTGCAAGTAAAAATGGAAATTTAATTACAATACTTTCTTTATTAGAAATCCAATCCAATCTGTATGTATCTGTCATCTTACTGCAGCAGGCAAAATGAGAACTGATTTTTTACGCTTCTATTAGTTTTAGATTGGAATTCAAGAACTAATTGACTGAATTAATCTTTTTGGTGAAAATCATTAGATGTTGAGATTTGTGTTATAGGCTCTATATAGTACGTCAATAATCCATGCAGAAGTTTCTCATTCACGGTTGCTTTTGACATCCAATGCCATATCTGGGTGAAACATTTTTGGTCCCTTGTATGAAATATGAGTTTTTTTATTATTTATTTTATCTATTTAAATTAAAAAATTAATGTCAATCAGGTGTGATTTAATTGGTCTTTTTATCTTTCGTAGAAGATTTAAGGATAAGAGATCTTAATAAATGTCATTCAAATGGGAAGACAATCTCCTATTGTGTAAGCTATAATATTATTCCCGCCCATTAGCCCTCGGATGTATCTAAAACTAATTGAGAAATTAATACTTTCAGAAAAAGAAATCAGCCAGCGAATCAGATGTTACTAGAAAAATCAGATAATCTTGGAGAAAAAAAATTAGAAACTCATTAAATACCCAAACACTAGCGATCTAATTGCATTCTCCAATCCCTGCGAACAGCAACATCAATATGCATATTAGTGGAAAGGGGTTTATTCCTTTATTTTAGAAAGAATGTAAAGGATTCATGGAGAGAGAGAGAGAGAGAGAAGGCGGCTGAGGTTGAAGATGATAGAAAACAATGGAGAGGATTTTGAGATGGAAATCTTCAGTGAAACACACCGTTTCACTTAACTCAAGGGGTGGACTAGGTTCATTCAACTATGTGCTGTGAGACCTATTTTTTAATATATTTTATTTATTAATTTTAACCAATTTTAAATTTGGACGCGTTTAAAAAGTTATAATTAGGTGCGTAAAGGGTGAATAATTGAATTCGATTTGGAATGTAATTTTTACCAGACGTGAAGTTAGGTGTATTTTTTATACTTTAATTTTAAATCAGTTTAATTCGTAATTTTTTAATGCATTTATAATGTGAGAATCATTTTATAGACACGCATTAAAATTATATATAGTTGAGGAAAAAATTTCAAAGGCTCAATAGGTGAAACCACTAAGTTTAACAGCTTCACATTTTTTTTGCTCTTTTCTTTGCAAACTTATTTATAACACGATGAAGATGACAAATAAAATAGTTTGCAAGGCAGTTTATTTAAGAAGAAAAAGATTGAGTAATCTAATACCGTTTCAGGATCACTGGGACTCTTGCATTACTAATGAGGACTTCAGATTCATGTCAACCAATGGTTTTAATGCTGTTAGAGTTCCTGTTGGATGGTGGATAGGTGGTGATCCTCCACCTAAGCCTTTTGTGGCTGGCTCCTTGGAAGCCTTAGACAATGCTTTCACTTGGGCAGGGATGGTAACTTTTCCTTTTTTTTAACAATGCTTTTTTTTAACAAAGCCTTAGACAATGCTTTCTTTTCCTTTTTTTTAACCAAAAAAAAAAAAAAAAAAATCGTTAGGCCTTTTGATTTGTGCAATGGAGATTATAGATTCACTTTTCGAGAAATACTGCAAAATAATAAATAACAGTCTTGCGGAAGTGTGCAGGTGAATGGACTGGAGAAAGGGCATTAAAAGGAGCATCAATGCAAGACTGCCAAATGTTTGCTAAAGCCCAACAAGAAGTTTACGGGAATGCAACCTGTGGATGGGCTTATTGGGCTTGTAAGTGTGAAGCAGAACACTGGAGCCTCAAGTGGTGATTGAGAACAACTACATCAAGCTTAATTAGATTTCCACCGTACCTGCTTTGTATAATACCAATAAATTTTATTCACTTCTTCTTTTATTAACGCTTTTAGTGAAACTAATAGCGTATATGTCTTTCCTCTTTTTTATTTTTGTTATTGTCGTTTTCTTCTTTGGTAAGGGTTTGATCCTTTCTTTACGAAGATTTATTACTAGATAAAAATACGGTATTTGTTTGGTTAAAAATTTTAATTTTTAGTTTGCAAATTCAGAATTTTGATTATAAAATCTAATAATGTGGTTTTTACTCTATTAATACCCTTGACATGGTCATAGGAATGCATCTGCTTATGTTATCTATAGCAAGACTAGAAAAAGTAATGCATGCAAATAAGATCCAAATAAATTATTTTATCTTTCAAATTGAATAAAGTAGTAGTCACCACCGTAAAAAGTTTATATCTTTGTTTTATTACCATCTTCAAGCAAAAAAAAAAAAAAAAATTAATACCATCTCTTTTAATATTAATTTTATTACTTAGAAATGTAAATATTTTTTTAATTTATTAAAAATTAACAAATTTTATTAGCTTGATATTTTATATATGAATATTTGTAATCCTTGTAATTTTACAATTAATGAATCATTTTTGTAAAAAAAAAAAAAAAAAAAAAGAATCCAAAAGAGTTGTGTTGCAACTTTTAGACATACAAACTGAATAAGAAAATTTAAATATTCAAAAGCATATTTCAAAAGAAAAATAAAAAAAAAAACAAACATATAGCTAATGCCCATTGGACGATGATGTGATCTACATAGTATAAGGTAGATAGTCTGTCATAACTTTCAAATTTGTAAGTATAATTATACTAGACCTAAGGGCGAAAGAATTTCTTTTTTTCTGAAAATTTATAATAATATCAACGCCTAATTTAATTTATGTAATCATTATTCCATTCTTATGTTTGTTTATAAATTATAAATTATAGTTTTTTTTTCACCTTTCAAATTTCTTAATCTCTATTTATATTTTTTTTCCTCTCTTTCTTTTTCAATTCACTCTCAAAACAAATTTTGCAGAAAAAAAAGTTAGAAAATTGAGTTCACTTTTAAAAATTTGAAATTAATGTGTTTTATCATTAATTAAATATTTATTTAACATTATTCTGGCTGTTGAGAGAATAATAATGTTGAATTTGTATATTTTAATTATAAAATTTTATAATAATATTCACAAATTATTTTTATTAATATTTTAAAATTTTAAATTTATACTTCATATGTCCACAAAATATGTACATTATAAAATTAATTAATTTATTTATATGCATTTTTAAATATATTTTTATATTAACATTAGATGTTAATTTAAATAAAACATTGAACGAAAAACAGTTGATGACAAGACTGGCATTTCAAGAATTTAGAAATTAATTGTATATTTAAAAAGAAAGTGAATGAAATAAAATGAATATATTTTGATTGGACGGATGAAAATAAAAGCCTTAATAACTTTCACTGAATTACCCACGCATGAAAAGAATTAATGTTTGAAGGGTTTTTTTTGCTTTTTATTTATTTATTTTTATTTTTTGTTTGGGCTAACAACCAATGATGAGGCCGATGAGTGCATACCCTGTAATTGTATAGTTGGTGGGATTCAATGGTTGGAGGGACTGTGTCCTTTATGCAGCCATTATAACACCTTTATCTATGGTTGCTTTTGAGTTTGTATGGTAGGAAACATCAATTATTACGCCTGAGTTTTCTGAAGTTTTCATGCTTTTCTTTCACTTCCAACACAGATATTATAATTTCGTAATCACCACGCAGATTACAAATTAATTTCTGTTTTAAAAAATTAGGTATTTTAATAATTATAAATTTATCTCAAAATCTGATTGGTCCTTTGGTTCATACCAGCTATAAATGATATTGGTGTTGATAGTTGATAAATAAAGTATTTAATAGATGTCAATTGTCTTAGAATCTGTTTGGTTCGACGATATCAGTGTTGATAGTTATTTGGTAAGAATTATGGTAGCGATTGTTGTTAAAAATGACTATTAAAGATATAAAGGTGGATTCAACTAATTTATATAGTTGATAGTTGATACTTAAAGTTATCTTATACATGTTTGGTAAGAATTTTAATTAGCAGTGGTAGCCTATAACTTATGAAAGTCTTGAACAAATGGTGATTCCATCAGCTCCGTTTTGAAATTTTTTCATATTAGTTAATAATTGATTTATATTTATATTATATTTAGTTTCTATTTACCTTATAAAAATAGTTATTAATAAATTAGTAGTTTGCAAATTAATTTTATTATAGTCATATTCTATTAAATATTACTGTATCAAAATAATTTTGAAAAAGTATTTTTATATTTGTAAAACACATTAAGGTAAAATATGTATCTACCTTAAACATCGCAATGTATAAAAACAAGTATATTCTTAATGGTGACTTTATATTTTAAGAGCAATCACTATCAAATTTTTACCAAATATTCATACTATTCGATTAATCGTTATCGGTCACTAGCTACCAGTTATTAGCAACTACTCTCAGCGATTAATTGGTGAACACCTAAATCAAACGAAACCTTTATAGAAATATCTAACTTAAAAATATCAATATACCTTTTAAGCATTATTTTGTAAGTTTATATTATAAAATTTAAAAATACTTGAGCTCAGAAAAAGCTGCTTAGAACTTAATTGATTAAATGGGCTCATAATTAAAAATTTGGGTCATCAAATAAATGATATTAAAAACTAAAATAGAGGTTTGATTCATTATTATCACGATACCGTATCACGCAACGAGAAAAGACCATGTGACACTTGCTTGGAACACCCTCATATTATCAATATGTAATAATATGGATTCGAATATAAGAGCAAATCAAGCATTATCGAGGAATCCATAGCTACATATAGTACAACATCACATGTAAGAGCAAAATAGTAATTCTTATTCTATGTCAAACAGTATATCGAAACAACCAACATTACAATAAAGAATCAATAGCACCTTCCATAAACACAGAGGCATCTATAAAGAAACAAGATTAATAGTTGAATATTCAATCAACTCTATCTACTCCTCACTCCCCTATAATTATATATATTAATAAGCTTCAAACTGAACAGAATTGAGATGGGCCATTCAACCCTTCCAGAAATAGCTTGATTTTTTTTTAGCTAATAATTTATATTTATTTAACAAATTTTCTTTCTTAATAATGGTCCATCTCAATGTAGCTTTTGTTCATAAATACTGAAAGAGAGATATTTTCAATCATATATTGGAGTCCGACCATCGAGAGGTGAGTTTCACTGCCGGCACCAGGCAAAGCAGATCTACGATCCGCTCTAGGCAAAGGTGGTTTGGCTGCCATCTACTACTGGAGCAATTCATACGCTCCGATTTTCTCCTTTTCATTTTTTTATTTGATGGTTTAATTTGAACCATAGTAATTACTCAAATCGATTCGTTGATTCTTATCCAGTTATTTTTGGACTAAGGTCTGATTTCTTAGTTAAACCGATCGAACCAATCAGTCCATTTTTCAGAACTATGCCTAATTCTATTCAACCTTGGATATCTAGTTATTTATATTATCCATTAGCTACTTCTAATTGTAACACAACACATCAAACTTCATTTGAATCTAGTGTTTAAAGAATAAGATTTTAATGTGAAATTTATATAAATTTGGACCTCCAACCTCAACATTTATTTTTGAACTATGATTTTTTAATGTATTGTATTAGTTTTAGAGTCAATAATTGTTTGACCTAATTGCAATTGAGTGATGTAAGTGGTGATAATATAGATATTGCAATTTTCGGTTCGATGTAGACAAAAATTTAGAACACAGTCATTATATTATAAAATTAAACCGTCGTAGGTGCTACGACAGCAAAATGCGGTGGATGTTACAGTTGTAATTACAAGACAAAATGTGGAACTCAATTTAAATACTTATGATATATATAAATATGAGAATAAGGAAAAATGAGATTTTCTACAATATGCTTAGTTAAATTTTAATTAATTAACAATTAATACCATAATTGATTCCTAACTGAGTTAATAAATTTTTTAATATTTGTATACTAACTTAAAAATTAAAAATTTGTGACAAGAAAACTGATGAACTCTAATCAAATTATCTAAGAAAAAATAAATATGAGGTGTAGTTAATAAAATTAAAATTATTGACTAAATTTGACAAAAATATCAAAATTCAAAATTTTTTTAATGATTTAATCTTTAAATATCTTATAATATTTAACTATTGTTCTTTTACATTAATATAATATCATTATTTGGTGCATTATATTTATTATTGAATTAATATTTAATTTTTTACTAACAATAAAAATGACAGTTTTACAATGAAAGGCTGGATACTTCAATCAAGTTAAGTTTCAGTGATTAATCAATATATTTACTAAATAAGAGGGATAAAATTATAATATGATTAAATTGAAGGGACTAAATAGTATTTATCCTTTAAAAAATATAATAAGGTAATAAAACAGTAAAACGGTAAAGGACATTATTGGGCGATCGAAAAGTTAGCACCTGAAAATGTACGTTGAAAGGCAGAAAGCTGGTGGGTCCGTCACATGACAACACTCACATGACTTGATTCAGTTGATTGGGTTGTTTAGGTCGCTAAATTCTTTTTTTTTTTTTTTTCTATGTGATTTATGTATTTTATATGTTTGGACCCAAGAAACCATTGGCAACTGTGACCCACACCACAGCCAATAATTGATAGAAAGTGTATATTTAATAATTCATTTTAAAATAATATGTCTTATAATGCTGAAATGGAATCAGTTTTGGCATTTTTTATGTTGAAACTGAGCATTTTTATTTATGTTTGTGATGCAACTGCTTAACACAAAAACAGTGCACTTCAAAAAATAAATATAATACTTCCCTAATGGTTAGGAGTGGTTCGTGAAGACAAAGAAACCGCCCTGATTTTATAGGAAATAGAAAATAGTGAAAATAAATAAAAATAGTCAGGAGCAGAATTATTTGGCGAAACAAAAATTTTTTAATTATTAGGAAGCAAATCATAATTTTTTATACTTTGAAATATGAAAATATAATTTTTCATAATTTTTTTAAAAAAAAAAAAAAATTCTTAGGTTCCAGCCCTTCCAGCTAACTCTTGCCATGCTAATAGTTAGGATCGATGAGTTAATATTAATAGGAAGGAAATTTACGTATGATAGCCAAAGTAATGTTTGGATATATAACCAAAAATTAAAATGATTAGAATTAATTGATTGGTTAATTCAACTTCATCGCTGATATATTCATTATATCCGAATTCATTAACTCATTTAATCTGGATTCACATCAGATAAGTTCATAAAGGAGGATAAAAGACTCCCTTTCAAGTATTTAAAAAAAATCTCATACTTAAAGTTTGAATTCAAAATTTTTGATTGAGAGAAAAAGAATTTTTACTATTTCATTTTTCCCCATAGGGTTGGCTTTGGTATTTCTTATTCAATGAACATTCATGCAGTGAGTTATTAGATAACCATTTTCCAAATTTGGACAATTTCGAAATCCAACAAATATTAGCAAACATAGCAGCATCCACTAATTTAATTTAGGAAATGAAAAACAAGATAACTAATACATATTTTAATAAGAGTCTGCAAACAAAGTTAAATGTATAGAATATATATAAGTTTCAAACCCTAACCTAGCCCCCTATGTATAGACCAACGATTGATAGCATAGCAAATATATTTTTGTGTAGGCAGGTGAATTGGTATGCCACTAATGGATTACCTGGCTGGCCAGTATGTTGTTCAATATATACTGGTCGGTTCTTGTCTTCTTAAACATATATATATATATGATGATGATACTTGATTAGGGATTACAAAGATACAAGATTGCATATTTTTTTTTATTTATTAATTTGGTTTTGCATTAAGATCCAAACTTGCACTTCCATAATTTTATTGAATGAAAACTTATTTTACTTTAATTTATTTTTTTACATAATTGAATGAAAACTTCTTAGTTATTTAACGATATGATTTCCACATCGAATAAATGTCACATTCATAATGGCATAAATACAATGGTGAACAACTAGATAGCTAGTTAATTGAGTTGGTTTGATTCAAATCAAATTGCACTTTACATGCCTAAAATCCAACTAAAATTAGTACCTGAACCAATTAGATCGGTTTGGCTTTTACCATATCGATTCGGTTTTAAAATTTATTGTATTTAATTTATGTAAAGCTGAGCTGAACTAATAGTAATTTCGATTCAAATTGATTAACTCAACAACAATGGACTTCTTCTTGATTAAAAACTAAATCAAAATGGGTTAATTCAGTTTGATCGGTAGTTTTAGACATCCTGCTACTAACTTTTTACCTTTGATTAGCCGAACTATAAGGAAGCTCAAATCACTCAAATTTATTTTGATACGATATAGTCTCTTTATTGACTTTTTTTAAAGAGAATTTTTGTTCATTAAATGTACAATGAACTTAAAGAACGTTGTGTACTAAACAACAACAACAATAAGACTTTTTTTTTTTTAATAACAAATGTCAAAGTTATTTCTCCTATATTTCAAAAGTCTACATGAAAAATGAAAAGGGGATTTCCATGGTTCAATCCCACCATCCTGTCTTACCGAATAAAAAGCAAGGACTCAGCGTCACATTTGAGGGAAATTCCCACAAAGGATTGGAAATCTTCGGCCCATTGCCATTCTATTGGCTTGTAATCTTATTTTTGTGAAAGAATACATTCTTTTTATTCAAGTGTATATAAAACCAATACAACTTTTTTTGCAGAAGTAATAATTTGGGACATCCATCGATTCTTTCTTAAAAGAAAGTGATGTTTCCTCCACTCCTTCGAATTGTTACTAATATGCATATCTTTTTTGCGTACAAATATGTTATTCTTTGTACACACATTACAAATCTATGTGAATATTCAACTTTGGAGTTGAATGGGTGTATGATGAAAGTAAGGAAACACACAGCATCAAAAGAGAATTGGATGATGCATGCCAAACATTCACAAAAGTGAAAAGATGTTTGTTGGCTGTCCATTCCAACTCAAATCTCTCTCTCTCTCTCATTGCTATATGTACGTTTGGTTGTAGGTTCAGTCCACCCCACCATTACGTGTCAAAGCCTTCAATCTTTAAGTTCCTTTTACCATCTATCACACACTGTTCAAATTCTATTCGAAACACGCTTTTTGGATATGTCATCTATCTTCCCGCCAAGCTATTCTATCACCCACTAGCTAAATTAGCTATAGCATCACTCCACCCCACTATTACTTGTCTTCAAGATTGCTTCCACAAGATTTGCTCTTACCATCCTGTTTTTGTAAATGACTTTTTGGAGAAGAAAGATCTCATTTTGAAATGTAAAAGTATATTTTAAAAGGTTAAATTTTTGGATTGACAATCGTTATCAGATTGATCTGTTCGTTCTGTAATAAACAACACAACAAAGTTCTCAAATAGTTACTTCAGTGTGTAAGTGGGTGTGCCCTGATTTTCTCAACCAGGAAGAACACTCTAGACAATACAGCTTGGTGTAGCTCTGCCCTTAAAGAACTAATGCTTTATATATTCAGGGATGAAACTACGGTGGTGGAAAGGTGCCTCTCCACCCACAAGGAATTTTTTTTTTTTTTTTTTTTTAAGAAAAAGATTCCTTATGAAACTTACAATTTGGTCCATTAAAATATAAAAAAACATGTTCTGCCCACAGAGATTTAAAAATTTTTATTTTGCACTCTCAAACTCTAATATTAATGTTTTATAGAGTCTAATTAAAGTGGTTTGCATCACTTGGGTTTGGAACAATTATAATACATCCAAAAATACATATATGTCGAACAATTTTGGTGATGTTAAATTGTTAATATAGTGATGCAGTGATGGTAGAGAAATTGTATTTTCTGGTTTAAACAAATTTGTAATTACGGTGCATGCTTGCCGTCCAACCTTCAAATTAAAGAAATAGAATTACTTATTTATTAATTTCTTTCCACCCAAAACATATTTATATATGTTATGCATAGGATGCATCTCAATTAATCATGCAACAAATGATATTCAATCACAAAAATTTATAAATTAAATCTAAATTTTATACAAAAACTTTAGGCTTAATTACAAAAAAAAATCTGAATTTATGAGTTTTTTTAAATTTGGCCAGTAAATTAATTTATCAATCAATATCCTATATTTATTTTTCTTTATCCATTGTAGCCTCCGTTTAGAGTTTGTTAATATTTGTTGATGCGTCCGTTAATATTAACTAACAAAATATTAACTAAATACTCTAGACGGAAGCCACAATTAATAAAGAAAAAATGTTAACTAAGTACACTAGACAGAAGCCATGATTAACAACAAAAAAAAAAAAAACATGATATTGATCGATAAAATCAAAAGTATTTGTCAAATTTGAAGTTTAGATTTTTTTTATGATTATGCTTTTATGTTCAAATTAACTTTCTTACGTAGCATGACATGATCTGAAAAAAATTACCCAATCAACGAACACATTAGCAAATATTAAAAGATTTTAGACAGATACCACAGTTGACAAAGAAAAAATAAGTACAAGATATTGATTGATAAAATTGAAAATATTTACTAAATTTAAAAAAAAAAAAAACTCATAAGTTCATTCTTTTTTTCAGTTATTAAACCAAAACTTTAGTACCACCCTCAACTTTTATATTCATCTAATTAAATTTTTTAACTTATAAAATTATATTTAAAAATATGTAAATCAATGTCTAAACTTTACAACAAACATTTAGTGATACCGATCAACTTTTACATGGATATATTAAATTTTTTAACTTGTAAACTGTCTCTAATAAACTTTTAATTTAGAAAACTATACATATTCAACATCTATAAGATAATTGAAAAACTATGAAAAATTATTAATTAATAATTTGCATTAAAAAAGGAATAAAATGTCTTGCTCATTGAATACAATATTTAATAATTAAAAAATACGTAAACTCGTGTTTGATAGATGCCATTTTACTAGTTTAACAATACGTATAATTCTATAGAGCGAATGATCTGATAAATCAATTATAAAGTCAAGAGCTATGTTTGGCAGATGGAAAGGAATAAAGATAGAGAATAGAATACATATTCGTATTTTTATGTTTCGTGTAATATGGAATAGGAATTCTAATTCTAACCATTTGTTTGGTTACATGAAAGTTGAGGAATGGAATCATAAATCATCAAAAAGAAAAGAAAGAAGGATTTTTTTTTCTTTTTTTTTTTATAAAAAATGGCATTATAATTTTTTTAAAAAAAAAAAAAAATCTTATGACCTTAAAAGAACTATACCTAAAAAATTAGCCATATATTGGTTGTACTAGCTGTGGTGTTTGTGTGCTAAGTTTCTTTTTTCTTATGACCTTAGAACCTGTAGGTTCACCATCAAGAAAAAATAGATTGAGATGAGAAGTTTCAGCGTGAAGAGGAGATTGTGAAAAAGTAAAATAAAATTAATAATAAAAAATTAATTAAATATCTGAGTCATATTGTCTAACAGACTCTCCGAGAATAGAAAGCATGGTTCACAGTGTCTACTTCTTTTTTATATATCAATTTAACAGATTAAATAGACCGTAGCATTGAAAAAGATATTATTATTCAACCGTCTATTTTTCTAATTTGACAATTAGTTAAGTCGCAATCCACTATCTAAAACATATAGAGAGGAAACTTGGGTTCACTCAACTTTCAAAATAGACATGCATCTTGCCTAAGTTATATATATATATATATAAAACTTGTGAATTATTAAATACTATTACTTACATATACATGTGTATTTATGTTATGTAGTTGTGTATATCTATTATAAGATAATAATCAATTAATCATATAAATGTATTAATATTCTAAAATATTTAATTATGACTTTTCTAATTATAGCTTGTACTATAATTGTATTTAATATTAAGAATTACAACTATTATTAATTACAACTAATGTTTTAAAAGCATTATAATTATAACCTTTTTGTTGTTATAGAATTATAATTATAATCTTTCTAATTAATTACATTACATGTGTATTTAATATCATAATTAGTACTCTACCTAATTAATAATATTAGAACCATACTTCGTATTATACCTATTGTTATTGTAACAAATAATTATAATAATATTATAATTATTGTCTTTCTAAATAGTAATATTATGAATAATATATAATATAGTTACTAAGAATTATAATCTAAAAAAAGAAATAACAATTACATGATGTAGTTTTTGTATATGAGTTTAAGTTAACAAGCATCAAAACTACAACATTTTGTTCTACAATTGTAATTTTATGCTATTATATTATATATTATTAATTTTTATGGATGAGTTTCTTCAATTATGTAATTTTGTTTCAATATTAGAAATTTTTTATTTAAAGGACCATGGCATTAATGTGATAAATAGAAGTGAAGTTTCAGTATTTTATCAATTACTATTATGTATTATTGTTGATAAGTCAATATTAAATTTGTTTAATTTAATTTAATTTATATGTTTTCACACTAAATTCTCTTTTACAAGTTTAGTTTCATCATTTTTTTTTCAATTAATTGACAGTCGAAGAGGCTATTTTCAATCGAAGGATCCAAGTATTATTTTTTAATTAACGCAATCATAATTTATGGAATTTATACATGTTTTAAAAAAATACAAATATATTTATGTAATAATCTATTAGATTTAAAATTAATATCATTTCGTTGTTACCCCTTCTGATAAGTGCTTTTTTAAGAATTTAACACTAACTATATAACTTATAACTTATATTTTTGTGCTTTCAAAATTATAGTACACAATGTTCTTATTTTTGTGTGAATGATGAATGATTAAAAAATTATTATAACTTATATTTTGATATATTATTATTATGTTGAAGGTATAGTATTTGGTTTGGATAATGAATAATACAAAAATTACTATATCTATTTCATAATACTTACTATATCTATAATTTCATGTTGCTTAAGAAAATTATTAAAATTGTTTAAATTATAATAAATTGAGTAAATTAATTATATTACTCTTAATTTAGTATTAATTTTCTAAAAAAATCATTAAATTGAGATAATACATAATTATTGATGATATGCAAAGAGTAAATATAAAAAAAAATATTTATTACTCATTGAAATTATAAATATAATAAGTACGTGAGAATAAATTATTTTTTCAAATATAACAAGTATTATGAAATGAAAACAATAATAATTAGGATAGATTTTTTTTTCCTTAGATTGATATTTGATGAATAATGATTAAAAAAATAATTATATACTTATAATCATATACTTCAAATTGTTTATTATGAAATTATTATAACTATATTTATTAATTTATTAAAAAAAAATCGGATTCAATCTAATTCATCCGTTCTAATTGCGATCCGGTCATCAAGTTTATTCAATCGAGTCCGGTTTAAAAAACATTGATTAAATGCGCTAGAGGGTCAAGGCAAAGGCAAAGGCAAAGAGCATTAAAGCAAGCAAAGCAAAACAACGACGTGGACTTCTTAGGACCCGGTGCCCGCAAGCAACGGCCAAGATTCGCTCTCAGTCTCCCCTCCCCACTTCACCGTTTATCTTCTTTCCCTACCTTCCATTTTCTCTTTCACTCACTTTCTTTCTCTCTTTCTCCCTCCAAACACTTTTCTCTCACTCTATAAACAAAACAATTAGAAAAAGATGTTGCTGGGGAAGCGTCCACGCCCACACATCAGAAGAACAACAAGCATGACTGGCATCACCGTCGATCTTCCCAATATGGATCCTACAGAGCCGTCTGATCATAATAATAACAATAATAACCAGAACTGCCAGATGATCGGAGATCCCCCTCATGCACTGCCGATACCTGTGGTGGTGGAAGTATTAGAAGAAGTGACGTCTCCAAATTATTATTACAACAATAACGACATGAATGGTTTATACGACGGCGACCACCGTTTCTTGGCCACCATGGCTTCGCCAAGAAACAACCAAAGAAGAAGCTCCGGGGATTTCTTGGAGACTGCTCATTTCTTAAGAACTTGTGGCCTATGCAAACGCCGCTTGGTTCCGGGCAGAGATATATATATGTATAGGTATATCGATGCATCTCTTTCTCTTTCCTTTTTCTGTTTTCAATTAGCTTTCGTGCCATTCAGTAGTAATCCACTTCTTGATTGTGAGTTCATAGTTTTCAAGTAGTTCAATCATCTGTCTGCCTATATATAATACCTGAACTCATCGATTGTTCAATAGTAATTCAGTCATCCACCGTCGTTAAATAAGGAAATGTAGAAATTATTCAGCATTTCGATTTAATGATACTTTTTACTTATTTTTAGAACTATAAAGTTGCACGTTTGAATTTTAATCAGAGTAAATTACAAAAAATAATAACAAGACGACCTTTATTTCAAACTATATATATATAATTATTTGTTCCTATTTCGCTCTGCTCATAAATTATGAAAAGAAGGATGTGAAAAAATTATATATGGGTAATAGATCTATATGTATATGTGTATTAATTAGAAAAATGAGCTTCTTATGCTTGCTGGTTTAAGAGTTCAAGCTAAACTTGAAGACAAGTACCCAGTTATGTTTTTGGATATTCCATTAATTAGTTGAATTCTAATTTTTAAATTTAGGTATATATACATTGTTTAACTACAATACATTTAGACAAAACTTGAGGATTTGAAATTATAAATTAGCATATTATTTTACAGTGATGATGGTTATTTTGAATAATAATATTACAGGGGCGACACAGCTTTCTGTAGTTTAGAGTGCAGAGAAAAACAAATGAAGCATGATGAGAGAAAGGAGAGGTGTAGTAGGGTTCAGAAAGAAGATCATCATGTACCACCACCATCATCAAGCACAAAAGCTTCTGCTTCTTCTAGGAAAAATGAGACTATGGCTACTGCTTGACTTTCAAGAAGATAATAATTACTGGGAGAGTTATATATAATAGTTACTGAGAGAAAGATATAATATATATATGTATTTATAAATAGCCATCAACATGTGCCCCCGCAATATTTTACAAGACGAGGTATGATGAGAAAATATTATTAATTATTTGTAAAAATGATAGTGGGTGCACTTATCTATGGATGCTGATTAATTAATTAATTAAGTAATTACAAATGCAAATGTCTTTTTCTCTCTCAATCTCAAAATTATTGACTGTGTTTATCAATCAAACATCTAATTAAGAGAAGCATTACTGATTCCTAACTAATATATCATTCTCTGAAACTTTATACCAGTTTTTGAAATTAATAGGAAATTTAATATCACAAATCGAATTAAAAATTGAAAAAATTAACTAGAATTGAATTTCTATTATTTTGATTATTATTTAGAAATTTCACCAACTAAAACCAATTATAAATCAAACCTATGGCCAGCATTAGAATAATTTTCCAACCAAAATAATTATTTTGATGCTGTCTTCCCCTTTTCAGAATGAGTTCATGACTTGCTCTTTTTTACAAAAATGATGTATACAGTAGTAATTGTTTGGACATCAATTGAACTACCCAGGCGATATAAATATTAGAATTTAATGATTACTATTATTTTTACTAAACCACAATAAATAAATAGGGCTGGAAAGAGAGATTAATTAATAAAATATAAGGTCTGTGATTGAGATAGGCTTACATTTATTTAATTAACATTGTAGCCTTCCAAAGAATGATTAGAAATTATAAGTATAAAAATGTCAACAGAGTAATACTATATCCAGGCATATAACAATTAAACAAATACCACACTATATATGAGTATCTCAAAAATAAAAATAAAAAATGATAATTGACTGAGGAGAAAAGGAAAAAAGAAAAGGAGAAAGGAGGGCTTAAGATTATGGGAGAACCAAAGACGGTTGCTCATTATTTGGTGATGTCTGGGTAGTGGAGTGGAGAAGCAAAAGCACCACTTCTTGTTTCAACCATGAAAATGCCATTTACGTTTGCTGTGGTCCCTAAGTACTCCCATTTCCCTGCATCTTTCAAACTTAATTATACTTTCACATTTTGTCAATTGCTGATGTGATCACCACTTGGGGAGATTCTACTTTGTTTCAATTAACCTTTTAAATATTATTTAATTAAATAACTTCCAATTAAAATATAATTTATTATGATAATTGAGAAGTGTAAAATAAATATAGAAATAAAAATTTGCTAAAAAGAAATGTAGAAAAGAGACAGAAGACGATGTTATGTATTTTTTCAATTTCAGCGAGTTGTTTTAGTCTAACAAATAAAATAAAAAAGAAAAGAAAGAGCCAGAGAATCTGGGGGGGGGGGGGGCACCGTCACCTTCTTATTAATTAAAATAATGAAAGAGATTCATTTGGTGTTATTTGCTGATTGATTGAAATGGTTTGGTATGTTGCTTTGGGACCCTTTACAATTCACCATAAGGTCCCATACTTCTTTTGTCTCCTTAAGGGACCACCCCACCCATTCATACTCTTTGATCATCCACCTGTACCTCTATTTCTTTTTTTAATTTCATTATTTTTTTTTAAAAAAATTAGGAATTTTCTTCTTAATTTACGTGTTTATGCTCATTAATTATGCTACATTTTCATTTATCTATAATATATAATACAAAATAATGATAAAGAGAAAATACAAATTAGGATAATTTATATTTAAAAGACACGTTGAATCTTTTAAACTTTAAATATATTTAAAATGTTATAAATAGATTTACTAAATTAGTGTGGAATCTCATATTTCATGCATTTTTCTTATATGGGTATTTTAATCATTTTTGTTCAGTTGTAATCAACGTCCACAATATATTTTGCGGTTGTAGTAGTTTTCATTTTCATTGATAAATTAGTATTTTGAGGAGCTTTTTAACAAATTATACATAAGATTATATACTTCACTGGGGTAAAATGTTTTTTTTTTTTTTTTAGAAAATTGAAAAATAAAATTTTATGTTTAAATTTATCAATCTTTACTGTCTTCCAAAATTTAATTAAGATTTACAAAATAAATTTAAGTTATTTTTCACAATTTTTCTTCCTAAAAATGTTATTACCTTTGTTCTATAATACTTATCATATTTAAGAAAATGGTTCGTTCTAAATTACTTGTCATATTTGTGGTTTAGTGACATGTTTTATTCTGTGTTTACCCTTTATATATGACTAATTGTTATTACTTAAATTTAATAATTTTTTAAAAAAATTAGTATTAAATTAAGGATAATATAGTCAATTTATTCAATAATTTATTATAACTTAAATAAATTTAATGATTTTCTTAAGAGACATGAAATTACAAATATGACAAGTATTATAAAGTAGAAATAGTATATGTTTTTCTATATGTCATTCATAAAATTTATAGTGTCACAATGTTAAAATTATAAAGTTAAAGGCTGAATTTATATAGGAAAAATTATAGTACGATCCTTGTGATTTATAAAATACAACTTGTCCGTTCTTATCGTTTTTAAAATAGATTAAAATATCCTTATATTTTATTTCCATCATACTATAAAGTTCTCCAGTCTAATTTTTGTTTTTTTTCGTTAAAATACTTTATAAACTAGTTGTATTTTTCAAATCATAGAACACCATATTATAATATTTTTGGTATAATATTTTAATATCTCTCTTTTGATTTTTGTGTTTTCTTATTAACTTAACGGAAAAGGTATGAAAAATGGACAGGACGACTAGATAGTATAACGGAAGTAAAACATAAGAATAAATTGATATATTTTAAAAGAGATAATGATAAACTAATTGTATTTTGCAAACAAGAAAGAAAGATCATACTATAATTTTTCCATTAATGTATTTGGCATAGTGACTCAGCCAAAAAGTTTCAATCGTGTGTATTATAAATACAAACTAATGGGCTATTAATGAAATACAGACACATTAGCATTTTCTTTTTTAAAAATTTATTCTTAATTAATTTTTTTATGTTTCCCATTTGATTAGAGATAAAAAAAAAAGGTAGTTGTATTGATTTAAGAGTTACTTATGTGTACAGATAAGAAAAACAAAATGTTGATGTAATAGTATTACATTAGGTGAGTCTATAGCTAACATAGTATACTGAGTCTATCTAAGAATTTCTTTGATATTTAACTTTTATATTAATTAGAAAATGTACAGTTAAATTATTTTTTAAAAATATAAAAAAAAAAGTTCTATGTTTTAATTAACTGTCTATTTGAAGAATTTGATTAATATTAGTAAACTAGTAATGGTGTAATTGTTGATAAGATGCATAAAAATAAGAACTGTAAATAAAAATTCTTCACGTGTTGCAATTTAGCAAGCACATGGATTGCACAAGTAGTATAATAAGTTACTATGGTCAGGGATGGAGGGACTGAAGTTGCATTGTTTAAAAGAATAAATGATTGTTTCTTTCAAATCTAAATGAACGAAATGTAAGAAAGTAATTTCTTTGTTTTATCACATCTATCCAAAATGAAAGTTCATGAAGAGCAATTGTAATTTTTTGTAAGTTATATATGCATTTTTTAAATAAAATTGACGCCATTGATTTTGATTTCTGGCTTCACCACTGTACGAATTACATCATATTTGCTTCGTTCATTAAAGAAAGTGTATGAACTTGTTAAAGTTGTTATTTGTTGGAACTAAATTCAAAAATTCATCGCTGGAATAAGTTGTTATTTTACAAGTTGGATTTTGATGTTTAACTAAATTTTTGTGGTACATTTGAATATTTTGAAACTTATATAGGTTTAGATTTTCAATTTATGTTGAGGCAAACACACATCTATAATCAAATATATAAGATTAGATGAAAATGAACTGATGAGCTGTCAACGAGAATCACTAACCGCTCCTGCCACATCCGATTGCATAAATAAATCTCTCTAACAAACTAATTGTTTTGGGTTGTTGTTTTATTAGGTTTTGTATGTTGAATGTGGGCTAAGGCCCAAATGCTTCTTATGATACTCGGTTTATACCCCGCAAGAGGAAGAGGAGTGGGCTATCCAAAATTATATTGTATGATTTAGAAGCACTCCTTATGTTCATTCATATGTAGGTCATATCCAGATTCTTACTCACACATAGATATGTCATATTCTAGATTTCTGATTTGCAAATAAAATCAAGGAAGAGAGAGGGAATACCTTTTATTTAGTAGATTAGTGATTATTATATTGTTCTTTAGGAAATTTTGTAATAAGTTAGAATTGTTCAAACCTACTTCATTTTACAAATGACAGAACAGGACCACCGCCATAGCATACGAACCAAGAAAATATGTTACGATGTATCAATTTATAGTTGCAGACCGCGGATGCGGGCCTTTGGTTTTGGTATTATATGTTCATCAATCATCATGTTCAATGGACATTCATCAACGCTACTACACGTATGGTCCCGGATCAAAGGGAAGCAGGGACCGTCCATCTATTTTTATCCCCTTCATATATATGGTAATGGTACTTCATTAGCTGCATCTAGTAATTATTGCAATGCCTAATGATGAAAATGGAATTGAAAGGACATAACAATGCTAATATGTCAACTTTTTGCATAAATTAGAGAAGAAAAAAAATTAAAATAAAGAACTAGTTGATCATATTTATCTACTGCCAAGACAATTAAAAGAGAAGCTTGGTGAACAAAGAGTGCCAAAGTAAACGGTGCTTGTACATAAGCACCGTCCAAAGGGAAAAATAAAATGAAACGGAAAAAAAAAAAAATCCATACATTGGAGGGCAAATGTCACACGAACATTACATGCATATCGAGGATATTAACCACGAGACTAGTGAAAGGGTTCTTATAGCTACTGGACTGGACCAATCTTCTTCCACTATCTTTCTTGTCTTTCTAGTATGGCCTCTTCTCCCTCACTTGTACTCCAAGATCATGTTGTTCTCTGGAGCCAACCCAACACAAGCCCTCAGTATGTTCTCAAGCATTGCTCGCTGCTTCGACAGTGCATTCACCACTGGGGTGCCAGGTGGAACCTGTTTTTCACGCCAAAACCATATTTTATGCCATTTTAGACATAATCTATTACTAATAGCAATGCTAAGCTAGAACTCACAATAAAAGCCTTGCATTAAGAAAATAATCTAGGGGTGGAACTTACAAGAGGAGCCTTGGTGAGGTAACTGAGAATGGTAGCCACAGGGTGGAAGGAATGGAACTTGCCCTGCACAGAAGTAAGATCAGAATCCACAGGAATCTAACAAAGGCAATCACGAGTCAATGATGTAGAGATGAAAACACACCTCCCCTTCAGCTTTAAGCTGGATCCTGGTGCTCAGCTCAGCAAGAAGGACCAAATCCAGGATGATTGGTGCAGCCAAAAGAGAGTCCTCACATGTGTTGTGCAGGACTATAGTGTTTTTGCCACCCATGAAAATCTCTGAAGTATACTCATCCATAGCTCTCTTACTATCCCCCACATATGGGACATACTGCAAGGGCAAATGCTCAAAATCACTAAAGCTTTGACTAATTAAAGATAAATATTGACAAGCTAAAGAAATGCGAGGACAAAATTACCTTAATGACCACAACATGGTCAGGATGTTCACCAGGTTCATACAAGATGCCATTACTAGATACCATGTCATCAACAACATTGCTTTTGGAGATTTCCTTTGAACGGAAAGTTTGTGGTGCTGAGAGATTCATTCCGTCATTGTTTCCCAGATGGTTGTAACTCACTATTGATGTTGGCTGCACCACATCACCATTTCGACTATCCATCAGTATCTTCCCGATCATTCATAATACAGCATAAACTAAACCTGAACTTCGTAAAGGAATGAGATTGATTGTTTATTGAAATTCATTTTCAAATTCACACAGAAAATTTTGGGAGTAGCAAGAATTTTCATTCAGAATGGAATTTCGTGTTTATTTAGTAAAACACAAGGTCGTCAAAGTCAATTAATATATGCAATGTATGAGGTAAGCACCCAGATCACTAAGAACAACTAAGTACCTACGGACAGACTTAAGGAAACATTTGTATACCTTAATACCAGCCCCAACAAGGAAATCAACCAGAACAGATTTCATCTTGGTCTGACCACTCTTGAAGTCATCTCCACCAATCAAACTGTTTCTCTGAATAGCCAAATCAATAAGTCCTGTACAAATTATACAATGTAAATTAATTTGTAATTGCAGGCTCAGAAAATGTAAAGAAAGGAAATTTGGGATTGTAAAATTTAGTACCTGGAACAAAAGTGTTTTGTGGGCTACCATTAATGAAAGGAACATTTTCAAAAACACAGGCCAAAGCATACAAGGTTGATGGAGATATTTCAGCTTCATTTCTCTCCAGAGAAGCCAACAGACTCTCCACAGTGTCATTTAGCCCCACAACGACATTACTGTACCTCTCTGTGTTGGCTGTCCACAACACTACCACCTTGTCCACCTTGTTTTTTTCCTTAAACTCCCTGATTATCATCACACCACATATTACCAAAACATTACACTAGTCACTGTTACCATACAAAGCTAATCACTTTTCACTAAAATCACACAAATAAAAAGTCCTTTTTTACTGGTTTCATATTATAAAAGAATTTAAAATTAAAATCCTGAACTGGTGCACTGCAAATCTATTTTATATAATGCGTTTAATACAACAGAAAGGAGAATTGATTATACCTAATGTCCTTGACAATTTGCTCAACTTGCTCTTTCTTGGTCCCTTTAATCACGTTGTTGGCACGTGAGCCTTGGTTAGCAGCAATGAAATCAGGGTCATAGATTCCAGGAAGTGGGACCATAGATTCCATGTAGGGCCTCAGTTGCTTTTGAAGATCAATGTCCAGGACCTTAGCCCTGGCCATAGCATCTGCCAAATTCATGTCACTTATGTCCCATCCCCCAAACACAATATCATCTGGGTTCACCTGTATTTGATTTTAAACAACTTTCACTAATTAACTCAAAAAATTTAGTTTCTTTCACATGCAGTTTAAAATTAGACAAACAAAAGAAAAGGAATTAGTAACAGAAAGATAGGTGAATCACTATTTAATCCCTATAATTTGATAAAATTTACAAGTCAGGACATACGCTTTGAAAAATCAATTGAAAATGAAAGTTCAAAAATCACAGTACTGTCCTACAGTTGTTTTGAAAAGCAGATATTTTGACTTGTAAAATTGACTAAATTATAGACATTCAATAACAATTCACACTAGAAAACTACCATGGGAAGGAGGCTCTTGAAAGGAGCATAAATCTCCTCGCCATTGAAAGACCCAACTCTAATTGATGATGCTTGAGTAAGCGAACCAAAGTAATTGGCCTGTTGCACTTTGTCTTTGGTTGCCCAAGAGATTCCTCTGAAGAACAATCATGAACCACATCTTTAAATTCAGTTACTAATTCAAAATAAAACAAAATTTGCTTTTGCACACGCCACCAACTCATGAAATAGAATTAAATTAACAATTAAATAATACCAACCAAATATTAAAAATAAAAATAAAAACAGAAATTAAAATTATAATACAGAACAAGTACTCATTACTCACTCTCTGTTCGCTATAACCCCAGCGGTGAGAGTAGAACCATTGTTTCCTCCCCATCCAACAAGCATAACCCTAAAACACAAAATTATCACATTTCAAGGTTTTAAAAATCGACCCATGAGATCAATCAATTAGCATAAAAGACTCAAAATCTAAGAAAAAGAGGGGAAAAATTAAAGTTGTGGATAAGGTACGAACCCTAATTTAGGTACATGAATATCAGTCCTAAATTCGTATTTGACAGATTTGGGCTTGACAATCCATTGATAGGTACCATTTCTGTTCTCATGAACCAGCTCAGTGGTTTCATACTTGTACACAGAGTGAATCTCATCATCCGCGTACTTAACATTAGGACTCTCGACCTTAAACTTCTCAATAAACATTTTTCTTTAAAATGCGAGAAAATGGACCGAGATTGCAAGCAAAGAAGCCACGAAAACAAGAAGAAGAAGAAAACTGTAATTTGCTTTCAATCTCGAGCCTTCGTGCTCTGTCAAATGCAGCTCCAGAGGTGTATAAATAGAGGAAATGTGGCCGTATCTTAACACGTGTCGAATGGTGAATGGGCCTGACCCCTCCTCTGTTAGTATTATTGGCGTTTCAGTCCATAGCGAAGCTTGGCCATGCAAATATTGGACCGCACGTACCGATTGACACGTGAGAGATTAAGTGTAACAAGTGGCTGCTCTTTACGCGTGGCATGATCTTGTGAGTCCTTTTGTAGTATTTTATTTCTTAGTTTGATATGTGGGGTCCAAAATCTAAGAAGGTACTGGAAATGTTTGTGACAGTGACTCGTGAAATTTTTGGAGAGGGTGAAATGATTGACTGAGGAACTGTCTCGGTGGGACCGATTTGTTTGCGCAAGTAAAGGTGCGTGGAAGTCACTAGTTAAGGATTTTGGTTTTTGGATGAAAGTGTGATCCACGACTAGAGTAAAGGCGTGGGGATAGAATTCGCTCAACTGTTATCAACCTTCCGGGGTGAACCGTTTCAACTATTTCCAAGTGCACGTCGGATTTTGTTTTGTTGCTCCGATTTTGTTTGTTTTGTATTGACCGCTTTCTCCTTTTTACTGCGAAATAGTTGTTTGCTTAAATTTACCTTTTCTCTTTCCTCTTACGGCTTGTTTGGAAAGAAGGATTTTGATGAAGCAATTTTTCCTTTGGATACCTTGAAGAAAATATGGCAGGGAGAGGGGTGGATATAGAATGAAATTTCCTTCATTTTTTTTTTTGCCTTCCAAACCAAATATAGGATGAAAAATAAATAGTAACAATACTTTCTTATTATTCCTTTGTTATTTTTCTTTCTCCCTTCCTGAGGATTTCTTTCTCTCTTGACTTATATAGTAGGTTATCTTCACTTGTATAGTAGGTTAAGTAGTATATTGATCGTAGCATTTTAATTAGAAAAGTTATAAAAAAGACCATAATTAAAATTATAAGTTAAGTAATATATTAATTGTAGCTTTTAGTTAGAAAAGTTCAAAAAAAAAAATGTAAAATAACCATATTATAAACTTAATAATGGAAGCATAAAACTTAAAAATGGGAAGTATAATTAGCATGTCTATGTATACTTAGATTTTAATTAGGAAGTAAAATTTAATAAGGCAATATTATTATGCTTAACGAAAACCTAATTATCATATAATTTAATAATGGAAATATGAAGTATAAATAATATAAAATTTAATAATGGAAAACCTAATTATCATATGACTTAATATATGTTTTATATATATATATATATTATTATGCTGTGATGATTGAAATTTACTAAATATTATGTATTTGTGGATGAATTTTGTTGATTGTAAGCCTAACTGTGGATGTTGACTTATAAAAGTGTTTTCTTTGGTTTGTATGTAGACAAAAATTTTATGGATGGAATGTGTTGATTAAAGGCCTAATAGTGACTATTTATATGAAGTAATAGTGCTGACTATTAGAAATATTTATTTTTTGTGTTTCAAGAATTTGGTTTACTAATTTTTAAGCGCAAATGTTGTTGAATTTTTATTTTAAAATTAATCGTTCAAATAAAAAAAATACTTTTTTTTAAAAATAAATCATATTATTTTAAAACTGCTATTTTTAAAATAAAAATACTATTTTTATTATAATAAATAATCACTTTAAATAGTTCAAATATCAAATATATCATACTTACTGATTCCCAATGAAATAAAATAAAAATAATATTTTTTTCTGTATATTCTTACAAAATGATCGATATATTAATTTATACATATATAAATCAAGTTTATAATTAATCTTGAATCTTTTATTTTTTAGAAATATTTTACTAGGTTTTAAAATAATTTTCATAAATATCAATTATTATTGAATTCATTTTGAATAATTAGTTTAAAATATGAGCATAAATCTAATAAAGATTAAAAGTTAAAATTTGCCATGATTTGAAATAGATAAAGAAATACTATTATCTTCATTTACAAAGAAAAACATACATATCAATTTAATCATACCTTAGTTGATCATCGAGAATTGAATATATTTTATAATTTTATCGTCATCACCTTATTGATCAAGCTTAAATTTATTAAATGCCATGAAAATAATCTTATATTGTTTGCAATGAATCCATTTCTTTTTATTAAAAGTATAATGTGATTTTTTTTTTATGATTTTATTTATATTAAAATAGATATTTATATAAATTTTGTAAAAATAGAAAAGTAAAAAAAGAAGAAAATGAAAGAGAAAATATTAACGGCATTGTTAATTATTTATAAAAAGAAAGTGAAAATTTTTAAAAATATTAATGATATTATTAATTTTATTAATTATTTAAAAATAATAAATATTAATTAAAGTCTCTATTAATAATATTAAAAATAATATTTTAAAATATAAAAATTATTTCTAACTCAATAGTTTAGCATTGTCACATAAACACCTTAATACTCTAAAATGATGCCACATAAGTTTTTAGGACTCAACTTTTATATATTTATATAGATTCTAATAATAAACCTTAATCAACCTAATTAAAATAAATTTGGTAAATAAATTTCAATTCAATATTTTGTGTCTTTCTCAATTCGGATGGAAGAGAAGACATTAAATTGTCCAAATTGGACAACTTAAAAATATTTTTAAGTAGAAAATATACGAACATATACAATAATTATTTAAACTTCTTTTAGCCGAATTCAGTTGTATCTCTTTGTTATGTTCTCTGTGTGCACGGTGCAATGTTAATGTCTCAATTTATGCACTTGGAGAACAAGGGGGAGATGCCGTCAAAATTTCATTAAATGCTTATACTAATATTTTTAGTTTGTGCAATTTACTTAGAAGACATTTTTGAATGAGCCAAGTTCCGATCCAAATTTTAGGATTCATTCAAAATACACATTTGTTTTAAAATAACAGTCTAGCTACTGATAACTAAACATGACAAATGTTTATTGATTAGATGTAGATGTACCAAAGGTACATGGATTATCAAAGAAAAAATTCATAGAGGGTCTAGAATCATTTATTCAGTTTAAAATCAACAATCCATGTTGTATGGATGAAGGGAAGATAAAGTCCCCATACAAACTTAAAAAAAGCAAAAATAAGGCTTTTATGATGCTGCAATAGTCAAACTCCATTTATGCAAAATGGGTTTGTAAAAAACTACTACTAGTGGTATATCATAGTAAAACTCAAATTGATAATAGTTTGCATCAACAGTCCAGTGCATCAAAGTGTCAGAGCATGGATTTGCAGTTAGATCCAATATTGTGATCACAAGATATAATTATGGGTGTGCATGGTCCTGATTTTTATTAGGAGAATATGAAAGAGTCAATAAACCTTGCGACTTAAAAGTTTTGATATATTAAGTGCCACTAATCATGAAGCGTGGCTAGGTTAGAGTCATTTTTTACTTTCTATAGTTGTAGCAATATTGCATATTAAGTTAACACCACATTTTAAAAATGTGATATGATGATTCTATGCAATTAATGAAAGAAGTAATGATAGGTGATAATTTATTGATAACTTTTATGAAACAAAGAAGCTAGTTAAGAGTTTAGGGTTTTCAATTAAGAAGATAGACTGGTGCCGCAATAACTATATGATATTTTATGGCAATAACAATGAATCAAAGATATGTAGGTTTTGCAATATTCTTAGATATAAAAGGCAATGCCCAAGAACTGGGAGGCAATAGAAAGAGAAAGCATTTAAGAAAATGTATTACTTTTCCTTGACTCCATTACTTCTAAGGCCATATGTATCTCATGTTACAGCTAAATAGAAGCGATGGCATGCGGAACATAAATATGAAGTTGGTGTAGTGCATCATCCATTAGACTCTAAAGAATGGAAACACTTCGGTGATCAATTTCTGCATTTACTTTTAAGATTAGGAATGTCAGGTTAGTACTGTATAAGGATGGATTTCAACCCTTTGGACAATCAAACCAATAATATTCCTCATGCTGTAATTATCACACCATATAATTTACTCCATCTATATGTATGAAAGAAAAGTATATGTTCTTATGTTTTATTGTGCCGAGACTAACAAACCCGGAGTACAAGATCAATGTTTCTTACAATCTTAGTTGCAAATAGGGTTGAGCAAATAGTCGATTTGATTCAAATTGAATCGAATTGGGATAAAAAGACAAATCAAAGTTTTTTGCCAACACACTGAACCGAATCGAAATTGCCTTCTGAATCGAATTGAGCTCAAAATAAAATTTGGTTCAAACTGAATAAACCGACGATCGAACCTCTCTTTATTTAGCTGATTAAACCAAATCGAAATGAGTCGGTTTGTTTTTCAGTTCAGTTTGATCAATAAGTTTGCATACCTTAGTTGCAGAGTTGAATTATTTATGGTGAGTAGCCTACGATTGATGATGAGTTCAAGCTTTATTAAAGCTTGAGGCTGTAGGGGGTAACAAAAGGACGAAGGTGTTCGACATTGGTTCGTAGTCCTCGATTTTCTACAACGGTTCCCGTGGGATTTCAACGAGTAAAGCCACACCAGCTAAGTGAAGGCAGGTCAAAAGGAGATCCAGGATTACTAGCTCAGCTTCAGTCACAACAGCAGTAGATTACACAGCTTATGTTGCAACAGCAGCAACTGATGTATATATATGCTTGAGACTGAATATTGTAGTCATTAGCCCTTGAAAAGCATCCAAAAGCTCATGTATATATTAATTATGTATAAATTTATAATTTTAAATAAAACCAATAAAAAAATAAAATTTAACACTCCCTTCCTTTATATTAATTAAAAAAACAATATTGTCTTATTATTATTATTATTATTCAGGAAAAAAAGAGTTTCAATAGTATTAATATTAAAGAATTTAATCTCAAAGAAAAAATAGCAATAATGATAACAACTAAGATGTATAAAAAGTAATTTTATTAAATAATAAAAAATGATGAATTTATGGGCTAATTGTAAAAATTTTAGAGAATTAAAAGTTTCATATAAAAGCTCATCATTTTCACCGGAAGCAATTTTCTTGATCACTGAATACCATGTGCTAATGCAAGTTCGAAATGCCAATAAAAATTACTAGAGTGAACATGAAAAGTAATAAATTTGAAATTGGACTAACAATTAAGAAAATGAAAAAATCACAAGGAGTTTGTCAATATGAAAAATTATTTTAGCATTTAAAAAAAAAAAACTAAAATATTCTCTTTTTTTTTTTTTTTCCAAATTTTAGGGGGCAAATGGTGCTCCTTTGTGGGTTTGTCCCTGAATGTAACATTTCTATTCCTGCAAAAAAGATGGATTACTTTTTTTGCCAAATTCATAATTTTGGAATGGGCAGAGTTGGAGGTTTTTATCTAAGTGATGAATAATAATATTGGAAATTAATAATTATAGTTAATTACATCATTAAATTTGTTGATACAATTCATAATTTTGAGTGTAAACTAAATTAAAAAGAAAAATATTTTTTTTGCATGCAATTCACTCTTGTTTGAAAATATAATTTTAAAATTTTGAAAAATATATACATATAT
This sequence comes from Jatropha podagrica, assembly GCA_947857235.1. Taxonomy (NCBI): domain Eukaryota; kingdom Viridiplantae; phylum Streptophyta; class Magnoliopsida; order Malpighiales; family Euphorbiaceae; genus Jatropha; species Jatropha podagrica. The sequence continues at coordinate 280,637 of CANUEP010232434.1, forward strand.
TACGGTATTAAAGAGAAAAATAAACTACACATATTTTTCAAAAAAAAAATTGGATGTATAAGAGATATAACTCTGTCATATTGTTTAAAAATAATTTTTTTTCTTTTAATTAATATTCTTTTTTATTTTAAGTGATTATACAACCAACTTTTGCAATGAGAATGATCATCAAAAATTAATTTTAATATTTAAGACGAAAATTTTTGAGGGTGTGTTAAATTTGGGGATCAATTATTTAAACTAAAATATTATATTTATTAAATTAATTATTTATCCAAAAGGAAAGTGTTTTCTTTTTATTTTTTTCTTCAATGGATGTAAAAGGAAAGGCAAGTAAAAAAAAAAAAAAAAAGAACGAGACGGTGGATGTTGGGGTAAAATGGTGCTCCAACCATGGGAAGAATGTATTGTGTACTGTCGTAGAAACATTGATTATTAGTTTTTTGGATGCGTTTAAAGGTGCATTTATTACCTTTACAAAAATAAATTAACTATATTATCAAATAGGATAGCACCGTGAATTAAATTTTGATATAAATAAAATTAAAATAATTACTTAATTTGATTAATTTCAAGAATAATCTAATATAAATCATTTAATTTTAATTAACTTTAACATCAGCATATATTAGAAAAAACAATAGGAAAATCAGAACTTATTATAGCTTATTGATTCAGATAAAATGAAAATAAGTTCGTTTATTTTGTCTTTTATCTGAATATGAAAGATAAAAAATTAATTTATTTAGAAAGCTAAATTTTCTTAACTTATTTGATAAGTTGTATCGCTTTTTTTACCAGAAAATACTTATAATATTCATCATTAAATTAAATTTATATTACATATGAATAATATACATTTATAGTATTTACAATTATATTATGCTAACAGTTTAATAAATTAAATTTATATGTTTAGCTTATCTTATATAATATAATATGAATCTTATTATTATGTTCAAAAAATACGTAACATATAAAGATATAGAAAGTAAAAAACGCAATAAACTATTAATTCAGATTCAATATGCATCATTCAATTTAAATAAACGACTCTTAAAAGGTTAATTATAAATTTAGCGTATCAACTTTTCAAAATTTTTTATTCTTATGTCTTAATGGAAAACGTTTGTAATTAAATATTTAAATCCCAAAAACATTTTCAATCTGGTATCTTCGACTGACATGCCAAATCAAAAATACAACTAGGATATAAATTATACGCTATTTGACGTATATTTTTTTTTTGGCTGAAAGTTAACTCAATGACATGTCAATCTCCTCATCTCAATTATGGAGCAATATTTTGCAAAACCATGTTAAATTATCTTCTCTACTTACAAATCAATCAAAATAATTTTTTTTTTTGGTTATCAAAGAAGTATTTAGAAGTCCAATGCTTCTCAATTTCCTCTGTTGTTATGCATATTTATACCATAAATATTAGCTCAATGAAGCAAAAAAATAATAAAATAAATATTTTACCAATACCCAGTTAACAACATCAATTCTTAGCTCACATCAATAGATCAAGCCCCTAACAGATATGAATAGTTCTTTATTGGCTTGTGATCAAGAATTATTAGAGACATCTATAACATAGTTAAGCTATTCATATTCTAGCAATAGCTCCCTCAAAATGTTCACCATTGTCATCAAGAATTTTATTAATCCTTAGATCTCTTCTCCTTACCAGTTCTCACAGCAATTAGACACCACCTATATAATTGATTTTTTTAACAAAAAGGTAAGTGAAAAGATAAAAGATAAATAATTAAATAAAAAAGCTTAAAAGTAATCTTAAAAATTATATTAAAAATATCATTTCAAGCAAAATTACAGATATTCAAACAAAAAAAATTCTTTATAGAACGTGAGATATCAAATGAGTACTCCTCTTTCTGACCGTGTTGGTGTTGGTGTTGGTGTTGGTGTTGGTGTTGGAGTACTCTATCAAATGGGTACTCAGTCTAAAAACTTTGCAATGCGGCCATAGTCATTTTCTCTCTACTGTGTTGATGTTGGTATTCTCTTGTAAATCCTAAAAGATGATTATATATCTTGGTTTGGTTCACTTCGGGTTTGATTCAATATAAACCATGAAATTTTTTATTTGCTTTCGGTTTTCATGGGTTTAAGCTTAAAAATGCATCACAATACTACATGCTGTCCAAATCGTATTTTCGGCTTGCCACGTCAGCCGGAGATACTTGAATGAAAATATTTTTAGAGTTTAAACACTTTATAGCAAACGTTTTTTTATTGAAACACCAAAAATTGAGATACTAAATTTATAATTAACCACCCTTAAATAATGTTTAAATTGAAATGACGTTCAAATAAAATTTTTTCAGAAATTACAATTATGGATTTCACTAAATGGTTGGCCAGGTAAAATTATGTTTTACTCTACCGTGAAAAAAGACATAAAAAAAATTAGGTAAAGTAAAAAGGAAACACATGAATATGATCCAAAAGAGCATGGAACAGGTAGGCACGCAGTGCAGAAGGATCAGGGCCATGTGATGTCAAAAGGACAATGACTCCCTCCATCAATATAGAAATGACCACAAAACTGATCTGTGGTTCACGTGAGCCATGTGCATATGAGAATGAGAGGCCATCCTAAAAAGAAAGTTACATATAAAATTAAATAAAGAAAAAAGAACTGAAAAGAAGAAAAAATAGCCTTTAATTGGGCCCAGGAAGTGAAACCCACAATTGACACAAGCGTTTCTTTTTGCAGAGTAACCATTTTTGTATTTCCTGCGGCAAAGGAAGATTGCAGTATTTGTATTTCAGTAGGCTTTTGCTTTCTTTATAAATATTAAATAATAATTTTCAAGGCAATGAAAAGAAATGCTTGTGGTCCTTTTTGTTGCATCACTTTCATTCGAAGAGGGTCTACTCTGTTAAAGGATAGTGTATAAAAGGACCATTGATCACATGGAAAGGTTCTGTTTAATTCACTTTCTGGGTAATGTTTGTACAAATGTATATTCTTCAACTACCATTTTTTGCTTTTTTTTGTCCTCTTCATGATTGTTCCTCTAAATTTCATTTCTACCCTCCATTATCCAGAATCTTCCGTCGGTGAGGTAAACAAGTTAATTACTCATTTTATAATTAGTTTTATTTAGTTCACATATTTTTTTTAATAGTTTTATATACAATTTTAATGCGAGTAGAGTAAAATTCATTAACTTCCCTTGTAAAAACAAATAAATAAATTTATATATTCCGCCTGCTTTTCCACAAACTTTGGGTCGATCCATTAGTATCATGTGATTTCTGTCGTTTTGGTTGGCAGAGTCAATTATTCGCGAAACACATGTTGATCCCAATTATTGTGCCCTTCTATAAATTGTTATACATGCTTCTTTTTATTAATCTGAAAATTGGTTTTTGTTTTTGGCTAAACAAACTTTTTAGTGCTTGAATTTTAGGTTTAAACAGTAATTACGACACTTAATGGGTTTTTTTTTTTTTTTTTTTTTTTTTCAATTATTATACACGTTTCTGGGTTTGTAGCTATTCTCTCTATCAGTGCTTTTCCACATATAGTTTAACATTGGAAAAATTAATATATAAGTGCTATTAAAAACAAATGATTATGAAAATTATAAGTATAAAACAAATATTTTATTAATTACGCACATTTTTTTTTATTCCAATTACTTAAAATATTGGTTTTGTCTCTATCAATCACTATATACGTAAATTTTCCAGTGTTAAATGAAAAACGAAAGATTGGTTTCATATCGCAGCCTACACTTTGCAAGAGAAGGGCCCCAGTAAAAGGGGGGTAAATTCAGGTCTTTTCTGGAAATAATTGGTTAGGGTTATTAAAGCGCACAACCAAAAGAGCTTTCATGAATTAAATAGAGAATGTGATTTCTAGAAAAGTTTGGCAGATATCACTATTTCTCAATCAATTGTTATGGTCAGTCAATTCTATAATTATTCAAACCAAAGTAATAAAAATTATCCTGCTTGTGCTTTAATTGACAATCTTAATCAAACATATAAATTATAATGTAGGATTCAAATTTATAACATTTTTTCTGGAGTTAAAATAGGAAAAATGCTCAATTATGAATATATAATTTAGACCAAATGCCCTAAATAAAAAGTTAATTCGATCAAATTAATATTAATTTTCTTATAATTTAGGAAAATTATTTTTTTTTAATTCGTACGTAAAAATCTTAAATAACTTATATTTTGATATAGAGAGAGTAGTATATCAACGTTATATTATCAAGTTCTCTTCCATAATTATTTAATTTCTTCTACATGAGGCTGCATTAATATATATATATATATATCTTTTAATTAATCAATTAAAAAAATTTTGTTCAAGGAAATAAAAAAATCGAAGGAATTTATGGAAGAATGAGAAAAAAATAAATGCAAAATCTATGTAAATATTTATTTATTTCTTTATTTTAATAAGCATATGTATAGATATATGGCTGCTATATGTGAAATTGGACAGAGAAAAAAATTTCAATAGACAACTATAGAAAGATCAGAAACTGCTAATTTCAGATTTTTCCAAACAATCAATCGCAAACTTGTTCTTTGGCTATTCTTATTTATACTAACCTAGCTATAGTTAATAGATCATATTGCTAATATTTTATGCTGTTTGACTCGTGCTTATATTTGGGTGGCTTTGATGGTATTGAAACTAACAGTCTGAATTGGAAAAACTGCAATGATATCCTAAGTACTTAAATGTTTTTTATTTTTATTGGAAATTTTCAGGTATCAAAATTGACTCTAATTAGTGATTATCTCAAGGGTAAAGCTTACCAATAATTTTAAATACAATTCATAAACTTGAAAGTAGCTTCGGTAAATTCGACAGTAATTAAGCCGAGCTAATCTTGAAGCTCGACTTGATAGATTTTATATTAGTTTCAATTCAAAAAGTTTAAATTCGATTTTGGGTCGATAAATTTTGAAGTCTAAAATTAATATTATATATATATATATATAATTATATATATATATATATATAAAAGCTTCGATAAACTTTCGAGCTGAATATCATAAGGCTCGAGTTTCATGAAGCCAACCTTTTCTTAAATCGAATTCGAATAGTTCGCAAGCCGGCTCGGTTGATTTGCCGAATTTCATTTGCCATATAATTATAATTAATTAATAAGGAGGAGTGCCTTCTCCTGGACTTCATCTGTTGTTCTTTTGTCTCCCATAATTTTCTGTTATCTGTTACTTTTAAGGATCATTGCAATAAACGTCAAAGGAATCTATAATTTGAGAGAATAAACAAGCGTAAAATACGAAACTAAGAACGAGAAAATTTAAGTCAGAATGTATAAACATTCGACATTACAGCAAGGTTATATTAAATTAAACATAGGAAAGACAGGACGATGACTCCATGCCAAAATTATGTTCAAAGCTTCTACTTCTATCTGATAACAAAGCCTATAATTATTTCTATTTTAGGATCTAACCGCGTTTAAGCATATAAATCAATTAGCACAGAATCATTTATATATTGATAAGATCTTCCTTAATTTCTTCGACTCAACCTTAATTTCTTCATTTATTTTCTCTCTTTCTCTCTCTCTCTCTCTCTCTCTCTCTGCCACTCACAAAAGATTCATATGGAGACGCTCTTGGAAATGAGTCAGAAAATGATTCCCATTAGGTTACAAAAAAGAAGGTCAAGGCACAAGGTCTTTAATACGGTCAAGACCATAGTTACATGTAAAAACAACTTCTATCAAGTTCTTTCTCTTGAATCACAACATGTAGGGTTTAATGAGATCAAGAAGGCTTACAGGAACATGGCTCTTCAATATCACCCTGACGTTTGTCCTCCATCGGCAAAAGAAGAGTCCACTAAGCGATTTGTGGAAGTTCGAAAGGCTTACGAGACACTTTCTGATCCAATTTCACGGAAAATTTATGATTATGAGTTGGGTTTTGGGTTAGGGTTAGGGTTAGGGTTTGACTTCCAAGTTCGAATTGATGAGGAAAGAGGAAAAATTTTTCCCAGGGAAGTGTGGGAAGAGCAACTTTTTGGACTGAAACAACGATCTCATGTTCGTTTAAGGAGGAAGAAAACAACAAATACTTGTTGATTTTATCATTATTTATTCTATTTTAAAAATTTTTATTAAGCATTTGATTTTCAACAAGTAATCTCAAAATAGAATCAACATCACACTCCTGCGAGTATAGGCACAACTGCCAAATCATATTTGTTATTTTCATTAATTGTTTGACCTTCATGGCTCATGGACAAGATAAACCATGTAAATTACTCTGATTTGTTTGATTTGATCCGAGTATGATCAACAGGCAGCAAATGGCAATACTGCGGACGTGAGAATTTTTTTTTTTTTAGTGGTAAAATGAAATTATTTTATTATTTATAAATCAAAGAAAATTTTAACAATATTGAAGAATCTAATTCCAACTAGAAGATCCCCTCTTACACCCAACTTAATTTAAATATAATAAGTGAAAAAACTTCAAAAAAAATCATAAAAAGAATAATAGAAAAAAACCTTCTTGAGGTAGGAAATTTTTTTTTTAAAAAAATACGAAACAAAATCAAAATGACATATCTAATTTATAACCAAACTGGAAATTCATGATCCGCCCCAAATCCTTTCTTAGCCATGTTATTTGCATAATAAATTTGTCCTCTAAAGATGTAATTGAACGGATAAAGCAAAGAGAATTAAAAAGAATATTAATCCCTTCATTGCCAAATATTTATCGTATTTAACTATTCACGTCCTTTAAAAAATCATTCAATTTATCTAAATTATATTAAATTATTGAAAAAATTAATTTTATTATCCTTAATTTATTATTTAAGCAAAAACTCTATCACGGTTGATTATACACGAAAAGTAAAATGAAAAAATAATTTATTATTTATTAAATTTATAAATGTGAAAAATATTTTAAAATATAATATTTTTATAAACATGACAAGTATTTAAAATAGAGGAAGTAAAACTATTATTAAATAAATGGTACCATTTTCAAAATCTCTTGTCCTTACTAGCGAGGCCGGATTATTAGGCTAAAGAGCAAAAAAGTTATTTTTAAGGCCCATGGATATTTAGAAATTTGAAAACCTGGGCCTATGACCATTAATTGAGCTTGCTTTTTTCTTTTTTCTTTTTTTGAAGAGAGCCCTTAATTGAGCTTGATAGAACTGAGCTATTCATCCCTTTTTCCTTTTCTTTTCTTTTTTAAAAAAATCATATTTAACATCGATTAATCTATTTTTGAACCTTCAAGAGATGAGACGGAAAGATATGATTTTTTCTCCCTTAATTAACCAGAGATCTCGAATTTGAATGCTGGATATGCAGTCTCTTTAAATTCTTCCTTTTATGGATTTGATCAGTACGAATCCGAATTAATTAAATCAATAGACTTCAGACACCAATGTTTAAAGGCAAAAAAGATATACTTAGATTTAAATCTACAGGAGTAACCTTTGAGTCGCACCAAAAAACAATAGATTATTCCGGAGATTGGAGTTACAATAAGTGGAATGTGTATAAAGATTATATTCTAATCTTATTAGCATTTATTCTTATTGGATCATTAGGTCGTGCAAAATACAACACACTATCTCCTGAAATGATACTATAATAAAGCATGCATCAGAGTCAACAATAGCAATCCACATTAATCGATGCATACAGCAAGTGCCAATAAGTCAAATTGTAGCCAATTTATAATATATCCTTATAGCAGCAGAAATCTCTGTAATTTGCGAAATTGATTTATATTTTAATAGATTGATTAATACTCATTTGCACATATAAAACACTTATATCGGTATACAGTTTTCACACTTAATTATAAGTGGACAAATATATAAAAAATTCATTCAACAATAAAACAAATGAACACCCACTTCTTTATAAGTTATTTTATTATTATTTCACGTAGAATTCATATTTAGACTAATCATCTTCAACACTATGAGATTACGAGTTTGGATTCTCATCAATAGCCTATCACATGTTTAAGCATAATAATTTGTCTAAAAATACAGTTTTTAGAGTAAAATTATGTTTAGAATAATTATTTTTCAAGAATTAAAATTGTGGGTAAATAATAACTATATAAGAAAAATATATTATTAGTACATCAATTATTAAAGTATAGTGTATTTTGAACAATGAGCGTGTCTCGTATTTTTCTCTAATTTTCTAATCCTAGTTTTATCTTTCGACCGCCATTGTTTATCAATGGTAACTCCTACCTCCTACTTTCTATTATTTCTTTTGTTTCACTTTTTGCTGTTTTTAATCTTTTTTTGCTTGTCGATTGTCTCCTTATATGGAGTTTTTTTTGTCTATTCTTTGTGAGAGTTTATTATCAAATAAAACTAAGATTAATTTTAATTACTTTTGAGACTTTAGATCTTGATTTATTGGTGCGGATCTTCGATCAATGGAGTTTGGCAATGGCTTATTTCTCCATTGATGCTATTGACGAATAATAGGAGAAATTCATCTGTATTCATCATATGTTACGTTATAAAAGATCCGGAGGAGTTATTATTTCGAAGTCCAAATCAATTAATAGACTAATTACTGCTATAAAGATTTATATTTTTTGTCGATACCAACTCCGAGCTAAAACATGTAATATTCTAATTTTTTTAGTTTTAGTTTCATTATTTTAAAAGAATATGAATTCTATTGTTTTATTAAAAAATCATGAAATTCTATTAGTTACTAATAGTAAAGTTTTATGTTTATTTATAATTTTTGGTATTATTATTAATGATTTGCCTTCAAAAAAAGGAAAAAAAAAGTATGGGGTATTTTAGACTGATAAGAAGATAGAATGCCTTTGTAACTTTTAAACCCACGTGGTGCAAAGCATCTAAATTAATGGTGGATTAGGATTAGTAGTTTTAAAAAAAGAGGAACTTATTCTTTATCATAATCTGTTATTTATTTCTGATCCAAAGTTTTGCCTATAAAAAGGAGGATTGCATTACCCTAATTTCATATTTTCAGCAGAAAATGCAGTAGATAAGAAGAGAGAAGCAAATAGCAAAATCAAGAATGCATTTCTCATTCAACTCTCCCTCAAAGGCTTCATGACTTCACGCACGTTCCACTTGCATTCTCCAATTATTCATCATCATCTTCCTCACCAGTGGTACGTTCGCGTAATTTTGAGGCCTGCGAGGAGAGTTGCATGATACTTGCCTTACTCTTATGTTACAATATATTTGGCAATTGAAGATTTCATTCACAAAGCAACATCTAAATATTATCATCTATCATGTGTTAAGTTCACTATATATATCATATAATTATTTCTTGAGGTTGATTACATATCATATTGAAAGTTAAAATTACAAACTGAAAAGTATTTATATTTAAAATATGAAAACTATTAGAAAAACATTTATTGAATAAATTTTAAATTTAAGCTTATATATATTTGTTCAGTTAACCACCTTTTGCGATAATTATTATAGTTTTTCATTCATTTGTTTCATTTTGAAGATTTTTTTTTTTCGCTGAACCTTAGCTTTCTTTTCTTTTGTTGTTTCAATATTGAAATAGGAAAAAATTAAAGTAATATTTTAAATTCGTAAACCTACTTATCATTAGGTTAAACCCAGAGTGTTATTCAAATTCAATTCATGGCTTTCCTAATAGGACAAGATATATAGCTAGCTATTCAAAGTTTTATTCAACTCTTTCTTTATTTCTTTTGAATTAGCATTGGTGAAGGCGATTAATATTTATGATTTCAGACTTAAGACTCCAGTTATTACTTGCATGCTATGGTTTGAGAGTAGATCTTTCAGAACTTCAACTTTACAATCTTGGCTTGAGCCTAAAATGGAAAAAAATGACAAAATTTGAATTTAAGACTGAATTAGACACTGCAGTTGTTTCTAATCGACTATTTCTTTTCTGTAATTGTTTGTAACTATTGTAGAGAATTTTTCCAGAATCACCTATAGTATTTATATTCAAGCAGAGGCTAAAAGCAATATAAGAACCAGCTGCATATTTATAATAATACATGTTCTAGCATTGATTAGTTTAATTGCATGCATGTAAATCAGTGAGATTGTTTCCCCATCACAAAGATACTTTTCATATTATCTCTTTGTTTTCTTGCTTTTATTTTTTAACTTTAAAGCTTGTGGCAGTCTCTCTGTATTTGTAATATGTGCTTATAATGACTAAGTTCCAGCTCTTCATAGTTGTCCCTTTGCCCATCGAAAGTGCCATTAGTTAACTTAGTGTAACAGTCGTTGCCTTAATGTAATATGTGATCCATGAATAAGAATCCCCTTTATTGTCTATGTGCAATGTTATATTATGTATTGCTATGTTTTTTCAGATGATGCTTGAATTATATTTATATTTATATATATATGCTCCTCCAACACTTATTCTTGACTTGTAGATAACCAGTTTATATATATTCTTGCGTGATACGGGATGTGACATAGGTCATTTATTCAAAATTTTTAATAAGGGAGGATTTTATCCTGTCTAAATAGATGTAGAAGTTGAATTATCAATTTAATTTATGATTTTATTAAATATTTTTCACATTTAATGATTTTTAACAATTTTGTTACAATCAGAAAAAGTCCATTGTCTGATGTTTTTTAAATGGAAAATTCGAACTCAAATCCAAAGTGCGGAAAAACAATGAATTAAAATTGTAGGCTCAATAAATGACCATCAAACCAAACTAAAATAGGTACATGTAAACAGTGTGGATAATTTGGTTTGATTTAATTTTTTTCTCAAATCATCTATTGTATTTTAATTCATGTTCAAAAAATGAATCCAAACCGTATAATATACTTGCGTAGCTTGTTGGTCCAAAATAGCTCATGCAAAGAACTAGGGCTTGTCTCTCTAACAACTTGAGCACTTCACTTAGGCCTAACGAGAAAGCTGAACCCAACCAAATTTGCACATTACCACAAAGTCACAATCAATATAACAGATGGGGTTATCACCTTATGGGAGTTAACCCTAGGTAGCTATTAATTAATTCGACACATAGACATGCAAAGAATTGTACATGACACTTATTTTTCTTTTTCTGATTAAGTCGGGGAAGCCACTAAGAAAATGGTACCTTAGAAAAGAGGCAAACAGGTAGAAAAGAGAAGTGACTTTCTATTTGTTGGGCAAGATAAACCCAATAAAAGCAACACTTGACATAGATTGAGAGATTCTGGTATTTTGGCATGTATTAGTTGATCTTATATCACTTGTTTGCTAGTGACTTTACTTATTCTTTAAGTGACAAATCATTTTCTTTGTGTTCACCGTCACTTTGCCGTGAAAAAACAAACATTTAAAAAGGCCAGGGATTTAAATTGTAAAGCATCATCTCTGTATTAGTATTTAATTTTGGATAGAGGTCGTAGCTTCTCTTAGTTTTCTTTCTTTCTTGATCGAAGAAAAAATTATTATATATCAAGAAAGAAATATGTGTTTTAATATTGGATACAATTTCAAGAACGGAAAATTTGTTCGTGTCAAAGAAAGTGACGATGATGATGGAGAAGAATTTCAAGAAGGAAAGGGCTTGCTTTCTAAGGAAATTAGAAGATGGAAGAAGCAACAGGAGACTTTAACTCAAGTTGAGCCATCAAATTTCTCTACACCTTCAAAGTGTCATAATAATCTTTTGAAATCCTCTTCTTGATCATATTATCGTTATTTACGTCTTTTTTCTTTTTTCTTTTTTCCGTTTTTGTGTTTGTATTTTTCTGAACATCTTCAGCTCTGAAGATGCAAAATTTCCCTTACTAATTTATGTTAGTAGGCCTGTTTTTGGTGTGTGTTTTTTGTATTCACTAATAATTAATGATATTAATTTGGGCTTACTCTACAAAAATTGATGGGACAAATGAAAATATATACATATATGAAAAGTGGAAATTGCTGAGTGTTCTTTATGATATCAGCTGTATAATGTTCTAAGTTATGAACATTTCTTTGCATTCCTGAGTGGATACAGTAACAGTATATTGCAATTCATTTATGACTTTTTTCCCGGTATATAAAAATTTTTTAATGGGTGAAAAACAAAAAGATAAAAATCTTTTAATGGGTTTTTTGAAGTTTTCTTAAATCAAAAGTTTCATATTAAAGTATTAAATGTTTTAGTTTAGATGATTCTATGAGATTCTGTTCGTAGGGTTTCATATCATGATCCATCCAGCATATATTTAACTTGGAAAATTTTGTTTCTGGGCCTTACTAATTGATGAAAGAATCTTTGATTCAGTAAAAGCCCAATCCATTGGATCCAGTAACTGGATTTTGGGCCTTTTCTTTTTTCTTTCCTTCTTAGTTTTGTCTTAATGGAACTAAACAAATCATAACAGTTGAATTTGTTTCGTGGCGTTCACTGTAGTAAATAATTTATTATTTCTGCACCGATACAGAAATCGTAATCAAGTGTCGTATGTCATAATAACCATTGTAGATTGCTTTAACTTATTAGATTGTATTTATATCCAACTTATTTTAGAGGCTTTTATTATTATGAAAAATTAGTAAATTTTATATTTTATATATACATTTATTAGAGCAAGTTGCATATTCTTTTATTTTTTTCCTTCAATTTTTAAGATTATATAGATACAATATTTATAGATATTAAATTAAAAGATTAAACTTTATGAAGGTACAAACAAAAATTATAGAAATAATAAAAAATATGAGTAATAAAAATTTTGTGGTGAAAAACTTTAATTATAATTCACTTAATTACAGTCTCAAAATTTATAAATAAAATAATAAAAGCAATTATTATGACATAAATAACATAAGATTTCTATTAAAAAATTCTAATATATATATATATATATATATATATATATCAAGAACAAAATCTAGATTCAACTATCATAAGATTTTGAAATTCATATTATATGAACATTTTACGTAATATGAATTATAAATTAATTTGTTTTAAAAATTCTATAAATAAATAAAATTATATTTTATTTAAAAATTATAAAAAATCAAGAAAAAAAGATTTCATGTAAAAAAATACAAAGTTAAAAATACACACTCTATAAGCTCATATAATATTATAAAATAAAAAGATAATGAAATATATATATATATATAGTTTCAATAGTATAAATATATCATAATATTTCAATACTATTATTATTTATTCAAATTTTAAGCAATTTAATAGGGGTATATAAATTTTTATTTAAATAATTCTTTATCTTTAAACTTTAATTTTTTTATTATTTTGACATTAGTTTTTAGATAGGACAAAAATATTGTTATATTTTATATAATTAAATAATTATTTTTATATTTAATAACAAAAGATTAACTATAAAATAAAAATAAATACCTTTATCTTTTACCTATTATATAGGTAACAAGTTACTCCATTAACTTTAAATGTAATGATAGATAACTAAATGTTTTAAATCTATGTGGATAAAAATTATGTATTAATAGAGAAAATTTTAGTTCAGTACTGAAGTGTTATCCTTCTGTTGGTATATAAATTATATATTATTTACTGTAGTAAAAGCCTATACTTGAATCTCAGAAACTAGATAATATTGGTCGCCTCTTACAATTTTAGGAAATTATGAGCCCGACCCAATAAGGAACTATAAAACGTGGGCCCAGACTAAAACACAATCTATAAAACACTGAGCCTATCCAATCAAACAATAAATAGAAAGCCCAACACAATTTTAGCAGCCACTTTGTAGATCGATTTCTTTCTCCGCATCCTCACTGGAAATCAGATAAACATGATGAATTGAATTGAAGTAAATTGAAATAAGTTGATTGTATTGACCTAAATAAAAATATTTAATTGATTTCCTTAAGGTTATGTTTCAGAAAAGATCAAACGTAGTATTGTATTGTTCTTTTTCTTTTTTTTTTTTTTGAAGAGAGTATTGTATTGTTTTATGCATATATAATTACCACATAATCAATCCTAGTTGTGGAATTTTTATTTTTTTATTTTTTTGAACCCTCAGTTTTTCAATTTTCTCCCTAAATATTTTTTCTATTTACATTTTTTCCATTTAGACCAATGTATCTATTCTATACCAAGGATTTTTCAAACAAAATTTCAAATCTAAGGTGCCTGCTGCCTAATATTTTTTGAAAAGAAATTTCTCCACCATCGAATTTGCTTTCTTCTGTGTATATAAAGTTCCCTCAAGGTGTATGCACTTTAGCATCAAACCATTCTCTAGTCTCAACATTGGTGCTCACTTTAGCCTTAATGTTCTCTTCAAACAATTAAAGACTGATCAGAGAGAAAGAGAGGAAGAGCAAAGGAACTCTCAAAGTTCCCCCAAACACTTCAAAAAATGACTTCTTCAGGAATTCAAACAACCACTGGCCAAGAAATGCTTGACCTTGAGAAAAATGGTCGAGCCGAGAGGGCTAAGTGGGTGCTCAATGCTCCTGAGCCACCCAGTCCATGGTGCGAGCTCATGGGTTCCATAAAGGAAACCTTATTTCCTCATGGTACTGAGTTTTTGACACCTTTCAAGAACCAAAATGGGAATAAGCCTGTACTTTCTGTCTTGCAAGCAACATTTCCAATTCTTTCCTGGTGTCGAAATTACAAAGCAACCAAATTCAAGAACGATCTTTTAGCTGGTCTAACTCTAGCTAGCCTCTGCATTCCTCAGGTGAACTTGTAAAAGCTTATATTCATAATAGATATACATGTAATTAATCTTTTTTTTTTTTTACCAAGTTCTCATATAATTAATGTGAATTTCATGTATAGGGTATTGGATATGCAACCTTGGCTAAGCTCGATCCTCAATACGGCCTTTGTAAGATTACTTATTCTTTTGGCTTAAACAATTAGCCTTTTAACATAATATTTAACAAGAAGAAATTTGATGTTAATGAAAATTTCTATGCATAGGAGACCCTATTATGTGGAAAAAGAACTTACGAAGAAGAAGGGTAAAACCTAATTCTAAAACGAAATTAGTCTTGTACCCAAAAAAAAAAGGTGGGATGGAAATGCAAAAAGGCCTCTAACTAAAAGTCTTTGTTAATACTCTCATAAATACTTAGTAAGGCCATCTACATTTTATTTAAAAATGTGTATCTTGTTAATCATTAGTTTTAACAGCAAGTGTCAAATGATATTTATATAAATGCTGTTCTTTTCTCTTTTTTTTTCCCCCATTCTCAGACTTCTTACACTATGAGGTAGATAATTAATTTATTTATTTATTTTATATGTTCCTAGGCAGACAATTGGCTATTGTTTTTTAAGTTCTTGATTTTCTCACAGTGAGATAAGGAGTCGGGCACAGCATTGTTGTAGGGAAATTATTGTAGTTAAAAGGAATGCTTGGTAAGATTTGTGAGAATGTTTTGTTTGTTCTGTTCAGACACAAGTGTAATCCCACCTATTATATATGCTCTACTGGGAACTTCAAGCGAAATAGCCATTGGACCAGTTGCTGTGGTTTCACTTCTTTTGTCCTCATTGATTCCAAACATACAAGATCCTGAAGCTAATCCAGTTGCCTACAGAAATCTCGTTATTACCACAACCTTTTTTGCTGGAATTTTTCAGGCTGCCTTCGGACTATTCAGGTTATTTACTTATTTTTGCATTTTTCATGTGCATGATGTGTTAATAGGAAGATTTGGAATATATTTCAGTAGGTCTTAGGATTTTTTTTTTTTTAAAGGAAATGAAGCTATGCAGGTTTAAATATGATTTTTGTATTACCAGATACACAGTCAATGACCGAATTACTATAACTCATTTTATGGCAAGATTGCCCCTTTTTGTACGTTCACTCAGTGAACTCAAAAAAATTGCGTAATTAATTATTTCAACTAATACTAATTAATTAATGAGAATTTTACAGGTTGGGGTTCCTTGTGGATTTTCTGTCCCACGCTGCAATTGTTGGGTTCATGGCAGGGGCAGCCATTGTTATTGGTCTTCAACAACTGAAAGGACTACTTGGGATTACTCATTTCACAAACAAAACTGATGTCATCTCTGTCGCCAAAGCTACTTGGACATCTGTTCATCATTCTTCAGTAATGTCATTTAATTTTTAGACCATTATCTCTTCTTTCTCAATTTAAATTTCATTATGCTAAACAATATCCTTTTTCTTTATATATATTATTTTTCTAAATCCCAGTGGAATCCTCATAATTTTGTCCTCGGATGCTCGTTCTTGAGTTTTATTCTTACGACAAGATTCATTGTAAGTGAAAAATTTTCTTTTCCCCTTGTTACTAATCTCTTTGTACATTTACAAGACTGGTAGTTCCTAATTTTTCAAGAAATGAAACATTTTCTTGTTTTATAATTTATTAGGGTAAAAGGAAAAGGAAACTCTTCTGGCTTCCTGCAATTGCTCCTCTGATTTCTGTTGTTTTATCAACCCTAATTGCTTTCCTGACAAGAGCTGACAGACATGGAGTAAAGATTATAAAACACATCAAAGGAGGCTTAAATCCAAGCTCAATCCATCAGCTACAGTTCAATGATCCACAAATTGGACAAATAGTTAAAATTGGATTTATAGTTGCTCTTGTTGCTCTTACGGTATGTGCCAAATGATCAAACTCCATTTTTATAAGTACTGAATCGAGTGTCTAGCTTATAATGTAAAATTTTAATTTATAAAAATTTTCTCCATGTACCGATAATCAAATTAGTAATTTTCATTTCCAATAATTTCAAATTTAGGAAGCAATTGCAGTAGGCCGGTCTTTTGCATCCATTAAAGGATACCAAATTGATGGAAACAAAGAAATGATGGCAATTGGAATGACGAACATTGTAGGATCTTTCTCTTCTTGCTATGTTGCAACAGGTGAGATTTTTCTGAAGCTTCTTTAACTTATATCCTTTCATACCTAGTTTTTTTGGCTTAATGATTAAAAA
Organism: Jatropha podagrica; assembly: GCA_947857235.1. Classification (NCBI taxonomy): domain Eukaryota; kingdom Viridiplantae; phylum Streptophyta; class Magnoliopsida; order Malpighiales; family Euphorbiaceae; genus Jatropha; species Jatropha podagrica. Next base: position 297,602 of record CANUEP010232434.1, read on the forward strand.
AAAAAAAATCTGAACTTTGGCTTTTTTAATAGTTTTGGTCCGCTAGGACTCTGGTCATGACAATGTCACTTACTAACTGTAATTTGCAATGTATAATTATTAAAAGAATTGACCAAATTTGTTAAAAATGCCAAAGTTCATGGTTTATGGTCAACAAGTGACATGTCATGAAGAAGATCCCACTAACGGCCACATCAGCATAACAGTAACAGTTAATCGACAAAAGCCACAATTATTAAGAAAAAATTACTTCATAGTAGCAATTAAAAGAATTAGCTAAAATTATTAAAATGGCTAAAGATCCAATTTTTCTTAGTCATTAGATCTAGTTTTTTTATAAATAAAATTACAAATGATAGAATTTAATTAAATTGTACATGAAATTTTGCTTGTGTTAAGTGCAGGATCATTTTCGCGCAGCGCTGTAAATTTTACTGCTGGTTGTGAAACTGCAATGTCAAACATTGTGATGGCTATTACAGTGATAATATGCTTGGAATTTCTGACAAGGCTATTGTACTTCACTCCAACTGCCATACTTGCTTCAATTATTCTTTCTGCTCTACCAGGACTTATTGACCTCAATGAAATCTACAATATTTGGAAGCTCGACAAGCTAGATTTTCTTGCTTGCATTGGGGCCTTGTTCGGAGTGTTATTCTGTTCGGTGGAGATAGGCCTCCTCACTGCGGTAACTTTACTTATAATATATATATATATATGTATTGAATTTTTAATTTTATGTTGTTTTTTAAAAATAATTTTTAATTTATATTAAGAATCAACAAGGTGTGGTAGAATTGGACTTCGGCTTATGACAAGATTCAATCATTACCAAAATGAGGAATGAGGTTTAATAGAATTTTGGCATCCACACTGTTAAGCATAGTTGATGCTTAGAGGCTTGTCTATAGCTTTTTCGATACCAATTTGACTCGCATATATCAGAGTATATGTTCCTAATCATAGACTACATCAATAAAAATAAAAAATTTTAAAAATAATTGGTACTTCATTGTTTTATTTCCTTTATATATTAGTAAAAAATATATTTGTTTCAATAAAAATTATTGTTTATTAGTTTAACTTGAATTTGTAAACCGAATCTAGGTAAATCATTTGTTTAATGATAAAAGCTGAACATTAAGGAGTAATTAATGAATTTTTTTAATTTTACCTTTATATATATATATATATATTAAATAGATTAATTATTAATAATATGAAATAATTGATAATTTAGTTAAATTAGTAACAAATTTTATTACAATTTAAGAGAATTAAAAATTCACCTCTTAATCATCACGTAAAAAATTTTAAAGAATTTGTAAGTGTGAACGGAGAGAATATATAATAGATATTCTAGAAGAAGAAATGAAAGCAGAATATTCAGCCTTAGGTTGTGGATAGCATAAATGGTTCAGGGTAGCTGACAAGTGATTGATGCTTTATACCCCACCACGTTTCCCGATGTCATGTTCCATTGATGCTTAATTGACCACTCAACTTCAAGCACTACCCACACAAATTTTCATCATATTCTTGGATATTTCTTCTCTAATGAAGCTTGGAAGCACCTCCAATGTCCATGCGTTTATATAACTTCAATTTAACTGTTCGAGTTGCAGGTGACTGTTTCGTTTTTGAAGATAATCATAATATCAATTAAACCAGGCACAGAAGTTCTGGGAAGAATACCTGGAACTGATATGTTTTGTGATGTTCTGCAATATCCTATGGCTCTTGAGACTCCTTCTGTGCTTGTAATCCGTGTCAAGTCTGGCTTCCTTTGTTTTGCAAATGCCAACTTCGTCAAGCACAAGTATATATACACTACTCTCTTCCTTTCCATCTATTTTTCAGATATACAACTTAAATTCAATAATGTGCATATAAATAGTAACATTCCTTTTTTTTTCTTTTTTTCCCCTCTTCTAAGTATTATAAAATGGGCAACAGAAAAGGAAGAGGAAGAGAACAGCAAAGGGAACGTGAAAAGGAGTGTCCAACTTGTGATTCTTGACTTGTCCAGTAAGTGCTTAATAATTCTGTATCCTAAGCTTAATAAATTAATAAAAATAAATAAAAGAATCGATTTTTTTTTTTTTGTGACAGATTTAACAAGCATTGATACAGCAGGAATTGCTTGTTTGGAAGAACTGCGTAAGAATCTTGTTTTAAATGGAATAGAGGTATTAGAATTGGTTATATCAAGTACATATATATTATTCATTTTTTTTATTGTTATATATTAATTATTATGAACATTTTTTTATATTATTATCTCAGATGGCCATCACTAACCCAAGGTGGCAAGTGATTCACAAGCTAAAATTAGCCAACTTTGTGAACAAAATTGGAGAAAGGATTTTCTTGACTATTGATGAAGCAATGGATGCATGTCTCAGTTCTAAAATGGTTGCCATTTAAGTGAAAAGAAAATTACGTCTGTTACTATGCCTTCTTTTGTTTTGTGTGTGGTGTGTGCGCGCGCTGTGTCTGGTCTTGTCTGTTTGTATGCTTGTGTAATAGATATGGGAAATATAATAAAAATGTGCTTTTCATCTCCTCTACTTAGGACACTATATGGTTGAAGTCCGAGAGGGAAAAAGCACCGATGTTTATGTAAAATATAAATTCTAGGTGTCAACAATTATCTCATTTACATTTTTCTCAATATAAAAAGTAAAATTAATTATTTTAACAACTGTTATTCATTTTATTAGGCTTCACTAATAATTAAAAGAATAAATATTCCCAGGAGACTAAAATAAATTTATTTAAAATAGCATATATATTTATATATATACATAGCTGTTGTAACTAAGACAGCAGTGCGAAATTTCAATAAAAAAAATCATGGTTTTGAATCTAAATAAAACTGTCAACAGCATCTACCAACCTTTCATGGAGAAATGGAAAGAACTGTATATTAAAGATGGTGACATCTTGTAATATTTTCATTTATTTTTTTTTAATTTTTGGTAAAAGGAATGAGACGTAAGAATGCATAAGCTGGAGTCAGTGCTTTGCCTTTCCCCTCCACTTCTTACATAAAGTAACTTCCAAAAAGTTAGCGCGGTCTGTCTTTAAATTTTTGAGAATGGAAAAGCAACTACATAATCCAATTCTTTTATGAATACTAAATAATTATGCATTTCTTATCTCAATACAAAATTAAGTTTTTTATTTTTTGTTGAAAGAAAAATTAAGCATTTTTTATGGATATATATATATATGTATATGCAGAAATCGGGGGGGGGGGGGGGGGGGGGGGGGGGGGGGGGGGGGGGGGGGGGGGGGGGGGGGGGGGGGGGGGGGGGGGGGGGGGGGGGGGGGGGGCGGGGGGGGGGGGGGGGGGGGGGGGGGGGGGGGGGGGGGGGGGGGGGGGGGGGGGGGGGGGGGGGGGGGG